>JBAJFG010000279.1:0-114460 GCA_037903475.1 Ancylostoma caninum | reverse complement strand
CTCAACCACGAATGCGAATCAATTAATGGTTTTGTTCTGTTTGGAAGAGGGGATGTGTGATTCAAAACAAGAAAACGTTCTAATGCTTTTGTTAGATACTTGAAAAGAGAAAACCTACAGTGGAGGCGAACATGATGGTTAAGAATGACTGAGAAAACAGAACTCATCCGGAAATGTTACTGTACAACTTCAGAAAAAAGATTGTTGCCAGCTGATAGGGCTTTTGAGAAAGGAACGGCACAGAAGTCACACTTTTTGCTCATTTCTGGGTTTCGTTTCCATATCAGAATATGAGCGGATACTCGAAAAAAAAAAGTAAAAAAGACTACTTTCAATCGTCAAATCTTTGGGTGCAGGCCATGAAAAGAAAATACTAAGATTTGTATACGCGCCAGCAGTGTAGTTGCGTCTGCCGTTTTTAACCGAACTTCACGTCGTGTCAACGACACAGCAAGATGACTCATTTCTCTCCATCTTAAATGCAACTAATTGCATTACCAGTTCGGTGACAAGAGTTTAGTATAGTGAGGCGAATCACTTCAGATAAGAAACAGTGGGATCCTCGCTGATGGCATAGAGAAACTAGTCAAAATGACAATTCAAAGCAACTGAAGTATGCCAGGCAAACACAAAAAATGATGAAGTTGACCATGAAAACCTGTTTTATATCATGCATCGATCCTGAAAATCAGAGAAAAAACTAGAAATATGAATAAAGGAATATGAATATATTGAGCACCAAAAGACACGCACAGGAGATTGCAACAGTGTGGAGTGTGGACCAGATCCGCAGAAGGGTGAAGGGTGCGGATATGGCGTTATTCTTACTCGCGGCACTGCAAAGTTGACGCACCTCCCCAAAACCTAAGTTCTTAAAGCAACAGAAATGGGAACGCGGTTTCTTTGCGTGGCAGTCGCTATGGCAAAATAAGGAACATTCCTTACCTACAAGAATTTCTCTTCCACTTCTCTGTTCTGCACTGTGTATCGAAGCTTCAATTTTGTAGCGCCGCAAGCATGAAGAACGCCTGTGCTGATAATGAGAGAGCCACGACATATAGTGAGCGTCGATGACAGTGGCCGTTCCGCGGCTTCGAGAAGTACTCCGCGTGCGTCGAAATCGGTGGCGTCTGCCGCCTGGATGCTATTTCGAGCAGCTTTTCTTCTTCATTTGATGATCTTTTGATTTATCGGGTAGAAAAGTTCCTTGAAATAGCACAACGGCAGTAAACGACATCGATTCCGGGGCGCGCGGCGTCCTTCTCGAGCCTATGGAAGACCACCGCCATCGACGCTCACTATAGATGCCACGGCATGTATCGCGGGTACGCACCACTAAAGTCTCCGACACGTGACGTTAAGTATAATCCATGAATGTACCTCTACAAGCCAGAGGGTGCATGCACTAAGAAAGAACGAAATGGAAAACGTAAAATGGTTGCGCAGTATCAAAAGACAAGACAACCTAGGATGGATATTTCTCGTAGAACGCAGCAAAGGAAGGAAAAAGTCTAAATGCAAAGGAAGGAAAAGGAAAAAGGAAAAACGTAACTGACAGGAACTCGCCAAAAATCTGACAACCAACCTGAGAAGTTGACTCGACGAGGTGGAGAGCGATCTAGATGAATGTGTAAGAACTGATGACCACGCACACAATGGCCGCAGAGCCACGCCGAAAATAAAATGCATCAACCAGGGTAACCCAACTGAAAGAGAAAATGTGCTAAAAGACAACGCGTGACTTAACATTCCGGAAGTGACGATGAAGAATGATAAAAAGATACGATCGTTGCCGTGTTGCTTTTGAAAAAATCATTGCCCCACCAGGAATAACTCCCCAAATACAATTTCCACGTAAATGTGATGCGGATAGAAAAAGGAACAGTAAAACCAATGAACAGAATTATTGAATCGCAAAATAAAACAGCCATGTACACGTGATCGGTTAAAATGATGACATCTTCAGCAGCAATGACATTTCCCTACAAACTGCTGCAAAAACAGTCACATGCAAAACAACGTAAACCACGAAGCCAACAACCAAACTTGAAACTGCCCAGATCATTTTGTGCTGAGGGAATTCTAGACAGAAATTATGCAAATTCAGAAACGAGTACAAACTAAGCCCTCTGGACAAAAAGTGGACGGTGGGCAAGACGTCTATTTAAATACCTCTTCTGTAACTACACGCATGCAGTAGACCACGCGCAAAAATTTGAAACACCAAAAAGATGGAGGCCGTGCTTCTCAGAGGTGGAGAAGACGCCTTGGCAAAACCTGAGTTTTTAGTGTTTCAAGTAGCTAAGCTTGCAGGGGACTACTCGTTTTTTCTACACCGAGATGGAGAAGACCATGGGCGGAAACAGTTCGATTGGAGCAGATATTTTACACAGATTTGACTCCATGTAGTAAAAGGGGACAAAGGGATCCAAGGGACTCGTGCAAACTCTGGTTGCATTAAAGAAACGCTACAAGGTACGAAAGAAGTGTTCGAAAAATCTCTAGGAACGCATGTTAAGGAAAAAATCTATGAGTAAATAAATAAATAATAAATAAATGTAGATGGGTGGTGTGCGTCAGTGGAGGACGCGGGGGGCATCAAGGACAGGTCGCCAAATTTTCGAAATTACCTTACAGAATGAGTAAAAACTAGCCTTTCGGGACGCTAGAAAGTGGGATGGGGCAGCCAGTTGGGGCAAATGGAAAAGCTTCGCACTTGCCAAACCCCGAGAAAATTCACAAGGAAGCCAAACTAATCATTATGCGGGCCCAAATATGAAATCCTTTTCATGGGTTGAGTATGAGTATGAGAAGTTCGTTATTCATCGCAGGGCGTATTCGTTTTCTATGGGCAGATTCTGCCGTTCTCCCCACTACTGGTCCAAAACGAACTCGTATCTTGCTTTTCTCCACACTACATAGTAGTCCACGGCGGGCCTTTTTTCCATCGGTGGACCAGCATTCTGGCGAGTCGAATCCCGAGAAAACTGACAAAGAAGCAAAACTAATCATCAAACGACCCAACTATGAAAACATTTCCATGAGTTGAGTATGAGTATGAGAAGTCCGTTCTCCATCGTAGGGCGTATTCGTGCATCTTCCTCACTGCTTGGCCAACGCGGAAGCGTTTTCGATCAGCGGACCTGTATCCTGCTGTTCTTCACACTATCGGGCCACGGCGGGCCCATCTACCTTCGGTGGACCCGCATTCTGGCGTCTTCCCCACTGTTGGGCCAAGGCGAAGCCGTATCTTGGCGTTCTCCATACTATTAAACAACGGTGGATCCTTCCTCGTGGATCCGTATCCTGGCGTGCCCACACCATTGGATGAAGGCGGGCCCTTCCTCCATTGGTGGATTCGCATCCTGGCGCCCCCACCACAATGGGCCACGGCGGACCCGTTCTTCATCGGCCGACCCGTATCCTGACACCCCCCCCCCCTCCACTCAGTGGGCCATGCCGGGCCCTTCCCCCATCGATGGACCCGTATCCTGGCGTCTTCCTCCCAGTTATGCGAAGCCCGACCCGTTCTCCATTTGCGGACTCGCATCCCGGCGTTCTTCGCGCTATTGGACCAAAGCGAACCCGTATCCTAGCGTTCTCCACTCCATATCGGGCTGCAGTGATTCCTTTCTCCAGCATTCCGGCGATTTTCTCACCGCTGGGCAAAAGCGGACCCGTTCTCCGCCGGCGGACCCGTTTCCTGACGTCGCCCCCACTGGGCCATAGCGGGCCCTTTTTCCATCTGAGGGCCCGCATTCTGGCGTGTTTTTCACAGTTAGGCTAAGCCGGACCCCTTCTCAATGGGCGGGCTGGCACTCCAACATTCTCACCACTATTGGACCAAAGCGAGCCCGGATCGGGGATGCGGCAGAGGCACGTTCAGCCAAGTCCCAGCTTCCGTCCCATGTGGGAGAGCCAGCGAGACGTAATTGTGAGTCCCGAAACGAACGTGTCTGAGTCCCTAAAAATCGGCCACTTCGCCTCGCCGTCTGCGCCTCAAGATTGCAGGTGTCTATGAGTCTATGAGTGAGTATGAGAGTGAGTTAATGGAACAACATGTCTAGCCGCTCTAGCCCCCTTACGGCGCTTTAATAGATCTTATATCGGCTTTTTTATTTGCCTATCTTACTATTTCTTCTTAAACAATTTCTATTAATTATCTTTCATTATTGATCGAGATTTTTTAATTTTATTTTCCATCTGGGTCCCCAAAGCGACAGAGGCTCTACATTATACTTGCACATTCTTGGAAAAATTTCGAGTATTCGAGTAACCGAATATATTCGAATATTGACTTTTTCGAATATTCGAATTTCGAATATATTCGAGAATCGGCTTTTCCGAATACACGAATTTCGAATAGTTATTAGAATAAATTATTCGAATAAATCATTCGAATAAAGGTCCTAGATTGAAACGTTGAACAGACTCAAAACCCCAGAATTTTGCGGCCACCTTCAAATTTATTGTTTTAAAAAGCAGCAAAACCTTTCAAGTCAATCTAGCGAATAAATTTGAAAAAAAAATTAAGTGACTTCAACTTATCCATGCAAACCAAATCAATGTGGATAAAAACTAAAAATTGGACGGAAATTAGAGCACCAACAGAACAAAGCAAAGTATAGGGTGTTAATGTAAGTCTTTGCGCTTTTCGCTTTCTTCGCCTTTGAGCG
The DNA here is from genome assembly GCA_037903475.1 of Ancylostoma caninum. NCBI lineage: Eukaryota > Metazoa > Nematoda > Chromadorea > Rhabditida > Ancylostomatidae > Ancylostoma > Ancylostoma caninum. The sequence goes on along the minus strand of JBAJFG010000279.1, from coordinate 109,784 downwards.
TCGACGGCAGTGTTTTTTGCAGACACAAGAAGCACGCTCGTGCTGAAATCCTACCGCGACAACAAACTAAAGAATTTCCTAGTTAACATCAAATGTGATTAAAAAACTGCCAAGAAAACACTGATTTATCGCTACAGTTGTGATTCCGGCGCAGGCGATGCGGCCGCGCCGCGTGCTTGCCGTGTCCGCGAGAAAAGCACCGCCATCGACGCTCCGCTCTTTGTCATCCTTTGGCTATGAGTCACTCGAAAGACAAGAAAACTCAAGCGACTTACGTATGCTATGTAGGGAGGACAAGTTGTGCTTTAAAAAATCGCTCATCAGGGGTCTCATAACTTCAAGGAAGCCATATATTGCCCGGAGTAGTCAACCGCCACGACAAGAGTTACTTGAGAGGAATTCCATGGGCCTGTAGATGTATAGATGGATATCGCACTTCTCAAACGTACTAATTAAATGGAATTATTCAGCTAAAAAATCCACTAGCATAAATCCGAAAATCCTAGCGGTTGATAACGTCTGGCACCACTCTGCCAGCATCATCAAACTCTAAGAGCTTAGTTCACAATGTCTTTTCACGTGTGTATCCCATCGAGCTTACGCTTTTCCCAGCATTTCTGGTCCCTTTGGATGGAACAAGCAAAAATGGCTTTTTTCTCAGCTATTTGCAACCGAATCGAATAAAAATTCGGTCATTCGAATAAATTACTCGAATCGAATCAAATGGAAATTCGAATATTCGAAATATTCCCTTTTCGAATATATTCGAAATTCGAATATTCGAAACAGTCAGTTCTCGAATATATTCGATTATTCGAATATTCGAAGTTTCCTTTATTCGAATGCGTCACCCTAATACATATTCGATATTCTAATCACATGAAGTGGATTAGAGGCGTTTGATTTTGTCTGCCTGTGGAGACCACGAGGCACCCCTCGTGAGAGTAGGTCAAGCGAGCGACCGGCGAAGCGGCGGGATTTTGGGCGGCAACTTGCCCCATAAAAGGAGGCTCGGTGACAACGTCGCTGAGATCGTTAGGAGACCCACATCCCCGCCAGCCTACCCCCCTCGCCATCCAAGACGTCAGTATTTTTTTTCCTATTTTTCATCTGATTCACCATTTGAACCAAATCTCTGCATAATACTTCCTGCCATTTGTCGTGTTTTTAGTATTGATTGTTAATAAATCATTCTTTTTATCATCGTGTTCGCGTGTTGCTTGTAACCGTATATTCCGGTGCCTTATTTTCGCTCATTAAAGTGTGCGTTTGGCCGAACCTTTTGTACATGGGGGCCGAACCGGTGGAGTGAATATAGGGCATCGAAGTTGTGGTTACATTAGTTGATCCGAGTGAGGAAAGTGTCAAAAGGGACACCAGTTTTTTTTTTTGGGCTGCCGAGTGGTTTCAGAGGCAGTTGTGGAGTGAGTAATTGCTGGTATTGTTTGGTTCAGTGGACCGTGAGAGCGAAGGTAGTAGGCCGCACGGTTATCGATTGAGTATTGGATAGTCGCAGAGAGAATCGATTGATTGGGAGAGAGTGCGACTCAGGCATATCAGTGTACTGATTATTGATCCGTGATTGATCGTTTCGCGTGCCTGGTGATATTCGTTGATCGTTTCGCGTGTCTGGTGATATTCGTTTGTCGCCTATTTTGCGGATGGAGTCAATGAGTAGTGATCAGCCTTCATGTTCCAGGAATATGGGCGGCCAGGACGGAACTAATCAGGGCACAGTTGGAGCAAGCGAGCCACCCTCAAGAAGTAAGGTGAGCGAGTTGAGCTCAGAAAATTGGGGGTTAGCAAGAGTGAAAGAACAGTTGGAAAGAGTAATATCTAAAGTGAAACAGGTACCGCAACTAGTAAATGAGAACTTAGCGGAGGCTAGAATAGCGGGCAAATATCGATCGCAAATGAATGCGGTGATAGAGGAACAAGTCAAAACCATGTGCGATCTTTTGATGGAACTGGAAAAGAACACAGAGGGGTACAAGCAAGTTGGGAAAGAATTGTTTCGGGCCCTAGAATTGAAAGGGATTGAGTCAATGGATGACTTTAATGACTTCCTAAGTACCACAGAGCGGGACGCTGAATTAGTAGGGGATATTTGTGACATGTTTGATACAGACGTATTGCAGATCAGAGACGTCCTTGGTGAGATCCAGTTGCTACAGTCAAGCCGTAACCGCGTGCCGTCGAACACTCGGGAGGAAGAAAAGATGGAGACAAGTCAGGAGAGTGGTCAGTTGCGACTCAAACAGAACGTTTTTGGTAGAGATAACATGAAGTATAGGGAACAGTTTCAGATGAAAACACGCCGGACCACCAACAGCGAAACGACTGGAGCAGCCTACGAACAGCATTGGAGGCCGCGTTCGGAACAATGGGCCAGGGAGCCGGACACGGAACACAGAGGTCAGGATTATAACCTCTTAGCCTTTATGCAAGCAAACACTTGCATGGATCCGGGGGTATTCAAAGGAGGCAGACATGAAAATTTTGAGGAATTTATAAGAAGATTTGGGAGAAGGTACAGTAGGGTAATAACGGAGGAAGGGGTATTGATTGATATCCTCGGAGACGATCATCTGGAAGGCAGGGCAAAGAGTATCTTCTTAGCACTCCCCAGTGAAGTGAAGGAGCAAGGGTTCGGAGCGGTAGTGAAGGAATTGAGAAGGTTATTGGCTAATGATTCAATGGCAGGTCGGTTAAGGGCACTTACGGAGTTGCGTAAACTGAGAAGGCGACCGGGTCAAAGCGTCTCAGAGTTCTGTGTCGTGCTTGAGAAACTGGGGCGACAGGCCAGCCCACAGTGTACTGTGGGGAGACAGGTCATTCGACTACGCACAGATACTCTTGGATAACCTGACCGATTGGCCTGGGCACATACAGCTCTTGAGTGCACTGCAGAAGGAACAACCGCAGGAGGCCTACAATGCGGTGAAGCAGTTAGCACTAAGCATAGAGCAATCCAAAGAAATGTTCAGAGGAAGTGAGATAAAACGACAGGAGGATAACGAGGGGTGGAGACGGAGATCACGCTTGTATGAGGAAAGGCAGTACAGGCAAAGGTACGAGGGAGAGACAAGAGTGCCCGAAGTAAGGGAGTACAGAGCAAATTATAGTGGAGATAGTAGGCCCGGACGAAAGGAGAGCGAGAGAAGACTCGGTAGCGACGTAGGGTATGGCGTGAGGTCTGAGTTAGCCCGAGCTGCGCAAGGCACAAGTCATGCCAACAGTGATGGGAAAATGCTATCAAAGTGAAGCTGTGAGCAGAGAAGGTGCTACAACTGCAATAAGTATGGGCACATAGGCCGAGACTGCCCACTTAAGCGGACACAAGTGAGGCAGATAGGAGAAAAGCGAAATAGCAGCGAGCGAAGTCAGGAACAGAGCAAAGTAGCAGATGTGATAGCTAAAGCCAGAAGCTTAGGAGCACAGATAACAGGTCAATCGGAAGGGAATGGACCCTTGGTAGGGGAGAAGTTTGCAGTATCGGTCATGATCATGGAGGAACGGATGCCGGCTATACTAGATACGGATTCCATGATCAGCATACTCCCTGCAGGTGTGCTGGCCCGTACTAGAGATGCAGGCTTCGACGTAAATAGCCTTGAGGTATTGCCAGAGTCATCAATGGTGCTGGTGTATGATCTTCAGGCAACAGGATGACTTTTCTAGGAGCAGTCAAGGTTATGTGGGACGACTGGAAGGTGGAAAGAAGAGTGAAGTAGCATTCCACATTTCGGATGTAAAATATGATGATATATTAGGTACAAATTCGTTGAAGGAACTAGGTGTATAGCTGACGTTAGCACTGGATGAGATCAAGCATAGCGAAGAGGTCAAGGACAAAAGGTTGATGGTAGCAAAACGCATTTACGTTCCCCCGCACGAGTCAGCCTTAGTGGAAGCACGATGCGAAGGGGAGAGTGAAGTGGAGGAGAGAGTGGTTTGGCCAAAAAGAGATGGCCTAGCCGCTGGAGTGTTCAAGATTCGGAATCAGGAGTTGGAGATTCCGATCATGAACAACAGTGAAGAGCCGATGATACCGAGAAGGAGAAGAAATCGGCCACTGGGGTACAGAGAAAAAGAAAGAGGGTTAGGAAGACCTGAATCCACTCATGATGGACAGCGCGACCCAAGAGATCAAGGTTGAAGAGCGCCAAAAATTGCTTTATGAGCAAGTGAGAAAGAGTTCTAAAGTAGAGAAGTTGAGTGAGGAGACAATGGCGGTACTGGATGAGTTTCAGGATGCTTTCTCTGTGTGCGATAGGGAGCTGACGGGAACCAACAGAGTAGAAATGGACATTGACACAGGTGACAATAAGCCAATAAAAATGAAGGCGAGACCCGTGCTTCTGGGGATTAGTAAGAGGCTGAGAGAGCTCCTAGAAGACCTGGAGAATAGAAAAATCATAGAGAAAAGTAGTTCGGCGTGGACATTCCCAGTAGTTTTGGTGGAGAGAAAGGATGGTAGTCTCAGGCTTTGCGTGGACTATAGGGAACTAAATAAGAGGATCAAGTTGGACTCATACCCATTGCCAACTATAGACGCTGTCTTACAGACTTTGACTGGGAAAAGGTTTTTCTCGACGCAGGACCTCTGCAGCGGTTGTTGGCAAATACCGCTATCCGCTGAAGCGCGAGAAAAATCTGCGTTCACAACGACCGAGGGCTTGTTCCAGTTTCGGGTCACACCATTCGGTTTGAGCACGAGCCCTCCGGTTTTCCAACGACTCATGGATTCCGTTCTGCATGATCTTCTTGGAGCTGACGTTTTTTTGTTACATCGATGATATCATCATCTGCACGGATACACGGGAGAAGCATATTGAGTTGCTCAGGCAGGCCTGTGCGCGTTTGAAAGAGGCTCGGCTAAGGCTGAAAGCGCAAAAGTGTGTCCTCATGCAGACCCAAGTAAGTTTTCTCGGACATGTCATCGACAGTGAGGGAGTTCATATGGATCCCAAGAAAGTGGAGGCAACAAGCAAGTATGAGGTGCCGAAAAACGCTAAGGAACTGAGGACTTTTCTCGATATGGCCTCGTTTCAGCTTAAATTCTGTACGGGGTTCTCTAAGATAGCTGGATGTCTGTTTCCGCTAGCGTCATTGAAATCCGTATGGAAGTGGTCAACTGAGCACGAGGAAGCCTTCGATAGGGTGAAGGAGATGATAATGACAGCCTCAGTTTTAATACAGCCTGACATAGAAAAGGCAAGAGAGGGTTCGCGACCTTTTGTGATCTGTACGGACGCATCCACAACAGGATTAGGGGCAGTTCTGTCCCAGGAAGAAGATGATCGTCACTTGCACCCGGTGTACTTCGCGTCCAAAGGTCTGAGCAAGGCGGAACGGCGGTATCACGTCACAGTCTTGAAAGCATTGGCGGTGGTGTTTGCGGTCAAACGCTTCCACATGTTCATCTACGGGTTTCCCACGGTAGTGCTGACCGACCATCAGTCGTTAACAGCACTATTTAATCGCAGTAATGTATCAGCGCGGGTGTTGCGATGGTCGCTGGAGATGCAGCGTTACAACCTTGAGGTAAAGTACGTCAAGGGCAAGACAAATGTGGTAGCAGACGCTTTGAGTGGAGGTACAGCCCAGTGTGATTCCTGGGAGTCGATCCAGGGGTTGAACGAAGCTATCGTTAACAGGGTTACCGTGCAGGAAAAAAGTAAGTGGTTGCGAGAGCTAGAAAACGACCCGGATTTTAGTCCACTAATAGAGGAGCTAATGAATGGTAATTTTAGCGCTCTCGTGAATGTGCAGGGATGGAGGAAGTTTGCGAGGGTTGCAGATTTCGAGATCGAGAGTGGGGAACTGAAAATATATCAGGAGGGCGAACGACTGGTCATGGTGGTACCCAAGAGCGCACGGTATGAGATCGGTATGAGAGGCGCACGCAGGGACTTTCGCAGGACACTCCAGTGCCCATAAACTATGGAATAGGCTCAAGAAGGAAGTCTTCTGGCCAAATATGCTTGCGGATATCAGCAAATGGACGAAGGAATGCCAAAAATGTTTTGTGCATAACCCTAGAGCTGCTATTATTACACCTTTGAAGCCTATTGTGACATCGAAGCGAGAGGAGATTATAGGGGTAGATGTGTTAGAATTAGGGTTGACAGCAAGTGGAAACAGATATGCGGTCACTGTGATTGACCACTTCTCAAAGGCAAAAGTGCTGTTCCTGAGGTGGATAGCAGAAGGCTGTCGCTGGCCTAAAACCATTTTCTCAGACAAAGGCGGAGAGTTTGAGAATAAAATAATGGCTGAGCTGACAAAAATCACGAAAATCGAACACGTGACAACCAAGGGGTATAACCCTCGGGGAAACGGAATCACCGAAAGACTGAACGAGACGATAGTAGCGATGCTGAGAAGGAGTACGGTCCTTCCAATGGAATGGGACGTACGCCTGCCATTTTGCATGATGGCATACAATTTAACTTCTCATATCGCCACAGGGGAAAGTCCGTACTTCACTCTGCATGGTATGGACCCAAATTTTCCGTCTGCGGTAGTGTCCAATGGTAGTATTTCGTGGTACATGATGGACAACAGTTCGGAGGACTAGAAAGCGCAGCTCCTGCAAGGGATAGCAGAGACCCACGAACGAGTCAAGGAGTATGATGACCGCGTTAGGGAGAAAATGAAGAGGGTTTATGATAGTAAACGGACGTGGAGAAGCATGCAAAAGTAGGTGACAGGGTGTATCTTTTGTCTCCGAACGAAAAGGCCATGAATTTGCACCCAAAATTAGTTAGTGAGTGGGCTGGACCGTTTCGAGTGGTGAAAACAATCCAGAATTCTGCCCTCATCACTAGAATAGGAGAAAATTCTGAACCGGTACGGGTACATTTTGACAGGTCAAGGACTGTACCCCCTTGCATTCCAGATGATCGAGTTGATGCTGTGACTACTAGAGAAAAAAGAGCGAGAAAAGCAAGGGTAAAGGTCAACAAAGTGATGGTTTCTTGTTTCAGAGGCGCAACAATCCGCTCGAAGGCTGAGAAAACATTTACAATGAGTTTGCAAGGACGGTTGCTTCAACGAGACCAGGCTCGGAGATTTGAGAGGGATCCAATTCCCTGGGGCAGGCAACCTATCGGATCGCTGTGGAACGCGTGGAGGGCAGCGAGCATTTTTGTGAGAACGGACATCGACATGGCCTCGAAGATCAAGTTTTGGAAGGATGGGGCAGTGCGCCTGGATGAGGAGGCCTTAGGAAAAGTTCTTCGAGTGGCATACGACCGCTGCTTAGGTTGGACGGAGTTCATCTGTGTTACTGAAGGGGTGAAGAAGCACGAAAAATTGAGGCATATGGATTCGAAGGAACATACGATTCGGCGTTGAAGAAGCTGAAGCAGGAGCTCGAGACCGAAGAAAAGGAGCGAAGGCCAATTAAGGAAGGACCGACCACGTTTGCAGCCCCGGTGAGCGCAGCGTTACTGGAAAAGGATGGGCCCAAAAGAGGGATTTATACGAAGGTCACGACTACGTTCGCGCAGTTACGAGAGGCCCTGAATTAGTGGAAAGCGCATAAAATATGGATAATCGTATGGTCAGCTGATGAACGATTTGCGGATGGCGAGATTTGCGAAGTAATAAAGGCTTGCTATCAGTTGTTCGAGGAAGGAAGTCGAGCGATAACTGCATGGCCTCCACTGGTCGAGAGGAACGCCGGAGTGTGGAAGAAGATGGCCGAAATATGGTCAATGCTGGATGAGACCATAAAAAAGAGAACTGGTCCCGGCCAATGCGTGATAACTGCGAGTTCGAGAGCAGAGACGGGATGGGTTTTCTGTGAAATTGGAGTCCCGGAAGCGTGTCTGTTTTACTACGGTTCGGATTGCTCAGTTGCTTGTGCCAAAACTTTGTACGAAACTACCAGACGGCGTGCAGGAACAGCCGCTCGAATTCCGGAACTGAAGCCTATGAGCTCGCGCCAGTGAGGGCACTGGCATCCGAAGGGGGGAGCATGTGGCGAGCTAGGATGCGGTAGGATAGATCAAACGATCGTTCCGACATTAGACGAGTGATTGGCGCGAATCCGCAGCTATAAAGTGGGTTCTGGATTCATCCAGAATACAGAACCGAGGACTCACTCGACGCCCTCTAGCCCCCCCCCCCCTAGTACTACTCGCGGAACTATCGACTGTACTCTTTCTGACCGACGAGAATCCATCCTGCCAAACCTCCATTCTTCGCTTCCAACTGCCCGTGATCAATTGCAGTTCTTATTTATTCTTGTGTGTTTCGTATAATAAATTATTTGTGTGTCACGTGTGTTAGTAGCGTGAGAGCCGTTAATCGGTGAACTTACTTCCTCTTATTTAAAATTCGTACGGCCCGAACCTTATAAACACTTGTTTGCCTTTTTTCCATGCGGTAAGTTTCACAGTGTATTGGAAAATGGCGATTGAGGAAGGTAGGAGGATCTTCGAATTTAGTGAGTAGTTCGATGTGTAGATGCACGCGAAAGAACTGCATGCTTCGACCATATCGAATTGTTCTGTAGTATCTATGAGGATCCCTCCTACTGGGGAGGCGGCAATGAGGAACCCGCACCTGTACCGCCAGCCGCAATTAGTGGGTGCGCTGGCCGGTAAGTGACAGCTCGTGCCTGCGTTATTGTTGGCAGCCCCTCCAAGCCCTTGCGTTGGGCCCAGCTTACCTTGTAGGTTTCGCGTGCGGCGATCGCAACGCGACAAAGAGGCGGAAAATGGGAAAATGGAAGCGGATATAGGAAGAAAAGATGCAGAATAGTGATAGGCACTAATTGTAACTTTTCAAGAATTTCACCAAAATTTTTCCACAATTAGGAAAATTGGGAATCATTGTTACTTTCCAAAAGGATGCATTCAACGCAATTCTTGCAACCGATAGTTTCAGAATAGACGTTACCGATGTTGAACTGAAGCTTAGATGTGTGAGATTTCAAATATAGGATGGAATTTATGAATATTTTCCCCCAGTCTCCCGAAAAGATATTGAGGCAGGAAGACGTCAAAAATGATGCTGCAGTGAGACTGTAAAAAGAAAACATTAGGTATTCCATTTTACTCGTGTTCTCATATCTTAGCCACATTGACTTTCTCGAAAAAAAAAAAGAGGATAAATCTTGCACTCCTCAACCTCTCCTTGTTCTGATAAGAATCGAATCCAAAACGTGTCAGTTATCATGGTTCCGCAGAAACTTATTTCAATATCGAAATTTTTGGATTTCGGTAAAAAACTGTGAAATAAAACATGAACGAAACTGAAATGTATGACTAAAATATATTGATAAAGAATAGAAGCATTCTATCTGTTCGGCGAACGGAGTTTTTCTTAGCTTTATATTTTTCTCCTCAATTTTTGTCGTCAGTAGGTCAAGTGAGCACCCCTTTTGTACGAATAAAGTGTGATTTTTTCTTCAAACATCATTTTCCTACCATTAACAAATAATCGCTTAGCACTTTTTTTATTTATGAAAATCGATGCAATTGGAGGCCACAAAAGATAGCGCTCCGATGACATCGTAGCCTCTAGACATGCCTCTAAGCACCCAGGATGTCTGTGAGGCATTTCTGAGACTCCCAGTATGATTGCGTGGCTGAATCAATCGACTAGCTGGCAGAAGAACGCTTATATGCATGGCAAGTTTACAACTTGTTTCCAAATGGAACGATTTTAACCTCACAAATGCTTCCCGCCTTTGGTAGTGCCAATGGTGATGGTCATTATTATAGTGGAATCATAACTAATCAACAGTGGCGGACGCAGGGGGGGGGGGGGGCGCGCCCCCCCCCCCGAGAATGGGTCGCCAAATTTTCGAAATTACTTTACAATACAAATAAAAATCTTGTGTTAGTTTATTTTTAATTGTTTATTTTTATTATTATTTTTAATATATTTTTTATTTATTGTTTATTATTATAATTAATATTATTATTAATTTTATTTTCCGTCTGGGTCCCCAAAACGGCGGAGACCCCACTTTTCTTCCCACGCCCCCCCTCCCGCCCACTTTCTGCGTCCGCCACTGCTAATCAACTAGGTATAAGTTCAATTTTCAAGTGCTAAACTACTCTAGCCCAATATTAGAGCCCGACTCAATGCTTTCACTATTTTACATACTTTATATTTTACATACGCGAGCAGGAGACTAATCTTTCCTATTGATATATTCCAAATAAATCAATAAAAAAGATTAGTCTCCTGCTCGCGAAGCGCAAGTCGACTCAAGCGCTGCGCGTTCTTTTGGAAAGTAGGAGGTGCATTGCGGTATGATGTAGCCGGAATGGCTTGAATTTTGGGAGGACTCCAGAATGAGGTGGCATTTTGAGGTGATGCGCATGGATGCCGTCGACAGTATGGTGGAGTGCCTGTTGTTTTTGAGGGGTTCGGCGTGGTCGTTAGTTTGTGTCCTTGCATGTCGAAGCAGGTGAAGTCTCCCTTCGATAAGAATTCCATGATTTTGATGTGTATTTCCGGGACAATGAAGAGCGTGTCGTCATAGAGCTAGATTTGATAGGTGCGCCTAACCTTTGCTCGGATGACCAGAGTGATGATGGTTTGAAGAAGCAGACTTTCGCGGGTTTGAAATGGGAGATAGTAGCCGGAAGATTTGAAAGTGATGAAGTTTCCGTCATTTTTTCATTGTAATGGCTACAAGAGTTTGTCCATTCAGGGCACTTGCAGGTGTCGCCGCAGTATTGTTAGGCTGGAATGGTAAGGATATTCGGATGTGTCCTAGTGGACATGATAATTGGAACCAGCAAAAAAGTTGCTTGGTTGGGAAAGATGATGTTGTTGTAGTTACAATGGCGATTCCATCATGAACATACTGGTCGGAGTAGATTGTGTGTTTGGGCGAAAGCTGGTATTTGTCGCATTTCGTATCTGGAGGATTGTATGCTGCAAAGTCTGCTGACACTATTGAAATGATGGAAGCTGTGGCGAGGATTGTTGTATAGTGTTGTCTCGCGAGACTTCGTGTTATCATTGGGTATGTTCGTGCCTTTCCCGTTGTCCCGGGTTATTCTTTGAGTCATCTGTAGCTTTAGTTTGGGCGGCGTTGGACAAGGTGGGTTGTTCCGTTTTCGATGGAGGAATTTCCAGTGGGTAAAGTAGATTGAGAGGGCGAGCGATAGTGTGGCCGTTTGGAAGTTTGATTTTTGTTGAGTGATCGGAGTGGCTCATGATGCGTCCTAGCTTCCACTGACCTCGTGGTCGTGTTGAGACGTGGGCGAGTACTACGTGGTCTTCAAAGAGTGATTCCGATGAAGTGTGACACGGTTGTCGATGCTAGTGTTGGAAGTTTTCTCGCAGTCTTGTCAGGAATTCTTCGTGCCATCGTTGCCAGAAGCGGTTAAGCTGTGTAATTGTAGAGTTCCATTAGTCCTGTAAAAGATCTTTTTATGTCTCCTGTGGCTTCCACTCGTCGTCGTCTTGGTCTTCTATCGCTAGGCGCGGTGATCCGATTATGGAATGCGATCGCAAGAAGTCGATAGGCCTGAGCGGGAAACCGGAATAGATATCGCTGTACACATATGTGAGTGGTCTGCAACTGACCATTGCTTTGCATTCTCTTGTCATTGTGGAGAACTCATCAAAACGATTTAGTGAGTTTAGTGCCATTTTGAACTGTGTCTTGAAAATTCCAATCATTCTTCCGTAGACGCCTCCTTGGCAAGGTGCGACGAATTGAAGTGTATGTTGTGGGTGGGGCAATAGTCGATGACGTCTTGTTCTTCCTTTGTTGTCAGCGATGACATTGCGTTCGAGACTGTCACAAATACCGACGCAATGTCAGAAAGCAACCATCTGGGAGTGCCGTTAGTGGCGACGAATCGGCGAATTATTTGTAGGAAACATATTGCGCTGAGAGAGCTTGCGATGTCAACGTAAATGGCTCTGGTGTTGAGACATGTGAATAAGGCGATCCATATTTGATGGTACTTGGATGCTTCTCAACGTTGAATGGTCCAAGGTAGTCAATTGCGTTGTTGCAGAATGGATATGCCGGTTGTTTCACCCTTTCTTGCGGATGGTCAGGAAATGGTGGCAGATGGAAAGGTGCCGCTTTCTCCCTTCTGCAGAAGGAGCAGAATTTTTTGATTACTCTCCGTACTTCGGCTCTTCCCTGTGGTATCCAGACAAGCTGTCGAAGAATGATGAGGGTTTGGGAGGTTCCGGTGTGTTCTGCGTGGAAGTGAAGGATGTACAGCGTGGTTATCGAGGAGGGTCGAGGGAGGATGACTGGGCTGCGTTGTTGGCATCGAAGGAGAGAGACAAGTTGGATGTTTTCCCTCGGGACCTCCATGGTCGAGTTTCGTCATCGTAATACGCGCATAGGTTCGTTTTTTGTTCTAGTGATATTAGATTGTACAGCTGTGCTTGGCGAAATAGTGCGGGTGTGGCTGCTTGTGAGTCGTTGAGTTAATGTGGTTTCGCGCCCTTCCTCTTGGCAATGGCGATTCGAGTATTGTTTATGAACATCATGATCATGGTCATTACATTCACACCAGGGCTGTGCGTTACTAACGTAACGAATGAACGCATTAACGCGTGACGGCCATTTTTGGCCTAACGTAATGAATTAACGAACTAACGAAAAACTCCAAAAAACCATTAGAATCCAATTCGTTAGTAGACCACATTATCTGAAATGCCTACTTTTCTTGCTCTATACAACATTCTGCTAATATGCAGAAGATTATACACATAATTACGATGATTCTGGAGTATGATCTGCAATGAGGCACATCGAAGAACAATCTGCTTTCATGAACATTTTATCATTTTGTTGAGGTTGAATGTATAATACTAGAACATTCGTAAATCTGCAACTATTTAAGGAAGTGGGCGAATACCTTGCGCAGAAGCCATCATTCTGTATTGATCCTCTTGAGTATTGGAGAAGCGGTAATAACGAATCGCAAAATTCCTTCATATCAACATGCTGGCATATGAATATCTTTCCGCGCCAACAACTGAGTGCAAGCGTCTCTTTCCTAGACAAACTTTCGGAACTTACGCGGAGCTTGCCGATTTTCGGAACTTCCGCAGAAATGTGACACATTCGTCGATTTTTTCGGAAGTTCCGCGCAAGTTCCGCGGAGGTTCCGGATGAAGACGCAAAAAAAATAGCTCCGGAACTTCCGCGAAGCTTGACACTTTTCGGAACTTCCGCGGAGCTTCGTGAGAGATAGAATGACCCTAGAAACTAACAGATCAAATGGCATGTTTTCGTCCAATTTTTATAGTGATATGTTCTTGATTGATTTCAGCTAGCCAAATAAGAAGCCATGGTAGAATACGAAAATTTTTACGCTATTTTCTCCTCGAAATTCACTTCGGGATGCCCCGATAATGACATCTGTCATGTCGAATTTCGTGTAAAGCTAGTGTCAGATAAATGTACCCCTGGGATTATTCCCATAAATACGAAACTTTGACAAGATCTTTACCAAAGAGCAATTTTCCCATGTTATCAATGGTTCCTTTTTCTTTTTTTTTTCCTCAATGGTAATCGGTTGTATGGGACCGTATGTGGGGTGAGCGTTCGGGACAGGCGGATGTGCAAATTCTTTTGTCGAGATCTTTTCGAAGTACTCGTGCATTAGTTTCATCACCTTCTTGCGATCCACCAAAGGTCGGCTGTTTCCGTCGTTAATACCGTGAAACTTCTCCATATCCTCTGCGTTGCGCTCGCGAGACTTATCAAGCCGGTATATGAAACGCTCGTTATCCCTGGAGTTCAGTTTCCTGCTAACATCGTCATAATGTGCTGCCTTCTTAGCAGCCTTCTTAGCGTCGCAATAAATGCGCCAGTTGTCGGCCGTCTTCTGCTCGAGGAAAGTGTGATACTTTCTCTTCTTCTCGCGAACTACTGTCTTCACTCCCTCCGTCCAGAGCAACGTCTCCTTGTCAATCTTCCGTCGGTTGGGTTTTGTCGTGCCGAGTTCGGAGCGTGCTGCTTCAACGATTACTCGAACTGCGTTCTCCCAAGTCTCTTCGGCAGTCGTGACAGCTGGTAGCTGGATGCGAGCAACGACAGCAGCTTCATTCTCTTTCAGGCGCCACCGCTTAATCCGAGCCGGTGCGCACCGTGCCTCTGCTTCGGTGGCATTATTTTATCGTGCCGATCAGCGGTCGGTGCTGCGTTGCGACTACCTCGTATGGTATTACCTTCGCGTCGGTAACCAAATTCTGATCACGATGCCGAACAAGGACGAAGTCAATCTGCGTCTGGGTGTTGTCACTATAAAAGGATACAGGTTGGGAGGGGCGTTTCCGAAATTTCGTGTTGACTATGACGAGATTATGAGAATCCGCGAAATCGAGGATGCGCTCGACATCACCGTTGCGTCTTCCATATCCAAACCCTTCATGGCAACTGTATTTCGCAGCGTCCACGTGCCCATTCAGATCTCTCGCGACGTTCAGAGTTACAATACACGTCTTCGCCACGCTGTGATCCTTAACGACTCGCCTGCTTGCCCCCCGATGCCGCCGTTCGCAAAACATCGGGGACCCTCACATGTTATTTTCCACATCCTCGGGACCTGCGAGTGGGCGTCGATTCCCGCGTGCGCCGTAGCCTTCTCAAAACCATTTGATGTCATTATCCGTGCGATATGACGCGGGGTATTCGTCAGCCGGCCTGTCACTATGGCCTGTCGCCGGCATTGACTGACGGGGTGAAGGATTCTCCCCGTGAGCAACGGACTTATTCGTTAGAGGCGGCCCCTACTCGCCTCTCATGCACTTCCCAGTCGTTAGAATGCGAGCTTTTGGCTAAATCCGAACTGCAGGATACAGCCCACACAAAGCATTTGCACAAACCCACGCGCGTGAGTGCATGTTCACACTCACATGCCTGCCGTATGAATCGAATCCAGCACTGTCCAACTAAGGAAACCATCCCCTAAATCTACCCGCGTCGCAGGGCAAGCGCATGGATGCTTTTGGTCCACGGTAAACCCCCTATCCGCTACCCGGGTCGCGCCACGTAGCCTCGCAGCAAATCGGCTGGGATCCCTCGGATGAGGGAGATCCGTGCATTAGTAGTAGTACCTAGTTGGTAGTATTAGTATTGTAGTAGTTATAGTATAAAAAACTATACCTAATCTAGTTTAGTGCTATCAATCTAAAGGCTGTAGTACTAGTGGTGTAAGTTATTAGTAGTTCTGCCTCTTAACCCTGCCTAGGACGTGTTGTCTAACCGACCGTAAATCGTGCTAGGCAGCCTTCGGTGTTCATGGCATAAAAGTCTCGGGTACTTGGGTGTAAACCGGAATGGCGAGGAGCCCTAGTGTGGTCTAGCATACATGGTGTAACATGCAGCGAGGAAAGTGGGGACTCCTGCCTCACCTTGGCGGGTGCAGGAATCCCCTGGCAGGACTCTGTCTCACCTTAGCATTACAGAGCAACCACCGAACCGCAACTGAAGGTGAAGATGAAGAGTTGCTAGACGAGGTGACAGGATCTCGTATGAGTCGACGAGATGGACGGCAGATGGGTGCACCACAAAGCCAACGCCTCCAAAGTTTCGTGACGAAAACTCCACCACGGATGACGAATGTTCCGTCACTCAGCTGTCGAACATCTTCCTTCTTGCTTTTGGTCTCCTGCAGAGCAAGCATGTGGAATTTGATGTGTTCTGCTGTTTCGACAAGAGTGTGGAGGTCGGCGTTCGTAAACGCAGTTCTGACCCCATAAGTGCAGAGCATGAAACAGTCTTCACGTCTCTTCGGCGTGTCGTGCCCTTGTCGTCTTGGTCCGAAATCAAAGACGTCCTGCGCAACCCGAGATTAGATCGCCTCTCGCCGGTCCGACATTTGAGACGGCAAAGCGCGGAATGCGGGGTACTGAGGCAGAATTTGTGCAGGACAGGCAAGTATAAGTTTTCCCCGTAATCAGCAGCCCTGCTGCGGCGAGCTCAGCTGTCACCACAGGTAGTCGCCGACCTAGGTGGATCAGGTATGTCATCTTGCGACTGATACTGTCAAAATGGTGAACACTCCTCACAGGGGTTAACTCTTAGCTAGACTTTCAGTCGCCTGGAAAAGTCGAACTCGTCCTTAGCTTGAGACCCTTACTGGAGGACGTATCTCCGCTGTGCATCGCAGTTCAACGCCCAGGGTCACCTCCGAACCCCTGCGAGGCGGTAAACGGTTGCTGAGGAAATAAATAAATGAATTTGGAATTTTGAAGATCATGAGGATATCGTTTCTCAGCCTCCTGCAAGCAAGTGGAGAAAAGCCAAAGATTACAGTGTGCGGCAAAAGTATTCACCGTCTTTTGTGACACATAATTTATATAGAAAATCGAGATGGGTTGCAAGACCAAGTGTGACCGTTTTGCTGCCTAGAATCCTGAGAACAATGTAAACTAAGACATACACGTATTCAATCCACTTTATCCCCGATTTTGCCAGTCGTCAACAGAGAAGACGCGGGAAGGCTTCACTACTGCGATGCAAGTAGTCATCTTACATGATCCAGAGCTTTTTCTGAGATGCTTTTGTGGAGTGGGAACAGTGCTTAGAGATAGCATATGTTTAGCCTTTTACAAATCCGCGAATGAAAAGTACCAGGTGCTCCTGACTATGCTATGATTTAACTTTTTTCCGTATTTGTTAACGGCGCAGGGAACCTTCATATCCTTTCCTTTGGTTCTAGCGCCAAAATCACCGGGGAACGATATAGGTCAGAAGCGCACTTCCCGTAGGATCAATCACAGGTTTAGAAGTGGACGTTCCTTTTCTAAAAAGATTTTTCTCTAGCTTACAACGCAAAGGCATCGAAGGGGTTTTGCACTAGAAATCATTTGTGAGCTCTCCAGTTCCAAATTAGCGACCACAGTACTCCTCCATTTTCGAACAGTTGGGTTGTATCACATAGGCGCTTTGAAGGAGCAAGCATGTGCTACACCGCACCAGAGAGTATGGGCTTGCGTGTGAAGCGTGCAAAAGAAACGAAGGATGAAATCGACGACGGTCCCTATGGCGCATCACCTACGTCTCTCCTCGTGTTTTCCTTTGAGCTGCTCCCAAAAGTGGTGATAAAATTGACTGGACATGGCCTAATATTGTTCGCTATATTGTTTTCTGTATGTTGTGGAGAAACTCATCCCATCTATGCCAAATACTGAGGTTTTTACGAGCCTTCTCAAGCGAACAATACTTTTGCCGCACCCTGTACAGTCCTTTTCGAAAAGATAGACTGCAGTCCACTGACCTAAGTCATCATTCTTTCTTACCCTTGAACGAAACGATTCCCGTTTTAGCTTATTATCTACGTTTTCTGGTCTACTTCGCCCCTGCCAGAACTTTGTCTCGTAGGCATTTTCCTGGTGCGTATTGCACTGATGCCCAACGTCGATTGTCCTTCTTTGAGGTGCAGCGCGTTTTTTTTTCCACTCTCTCAAACGCTTCCGCGACCTCTAATGCCTCCTCCGACGTAAAATGCTCCTTCTCAAGCAACCTCTTCCTGGTCTCCACAGATGCTAGACCACCTATGAAGATCATGGTCACCATAGCGTCTCTCACGTCACTCACCTTCTCGAACATGCACTCGTTGGCGGCCTTCTGCACTTCTGCAAAGTACTCCTGCAGCGTCTGCCCAATTTTCTGCGCCTTTGACATCATGGCGAATCGTTCCGCCAGTACCAGTTTCTTTGGCTGGAAATGGCGCTCCATGGCTTCTCTCAATTCTTCTAGCGTTGCCGATTTCAGTCCTTTCCCTGTAATAAGGATTCAAGCAGTTCTTAATTTGCTCCTCCTACCTCTTGCAGGAAAATGAGACGTTTATCCGTCTCATCTACTACTCGGCGCAGCACTAAAAATTATTAAACAACTTCCACCAGGTCCTCCAGGACGACCCTGGCACATACGGTCCTGGTGCTCTTCCCGGATAGGCATCCCAACTGGACCTACCATCGGGTACTGCTGCGCTCCCCCCTACTTTACCCACACTCTCCTGGGTCTCCGGTGTCGTCGACCTCTTGTCCTTGTGCTTCTTCTTAAGGCTTCCTTGCGGGTCTTCTTATGGCTTCAGCTTCAGTCCCCAAGTTCGAGCCTGATCGCCTAGTTGTCAACTACAATCCCTCATATAGTCATTAATATTACTATCTCGTGTCTTCTTCTTACTCCATCCCCAACAGGGGCTTCGTAGATTCTTGGCTAGGTCAAAGGGGACTTCGTAATTTTCTCTGCTAGAGCTAAGCTTGTGTCGAACTTGGTGCAGATGTGCTTTTGACAAGTCGCCCATGTTCTAGCTTGGTGGTCCCAGTGCTTTATAGCTACCTGACATGTTAAAGCGGCCCCAGAAATGATGTGGAAATGTTTCTGGCATGTGAATGAATAAATGGGGCAAGAGTTAGTGCAACCAGAAACTCAACTAACTTTCTGTACAAATGTACAAACGACAAGTGCTCCAACTCGCCTCCGGCGAGTCTCGCACTTGCCCGCTTCGCGGGACCTTGGTACCCTACCTTGCTTCCCATCCGTCAAAACGGATGAAGCATACAGTTGCGAGGCTCGCCGTAGAAGAGTCGGAGCACTTGTAAGGATGTAATGAAATTGCGTGTGTTGATGACCGCCCTATTTCCGCATATAAATAGAAACATTAAAACATTAATTTGGCATATAATCCCTTCCAAGACACTTCACTGACAACTGAGAGAACCCTGAGAATTAAGCCACTACGCAAAACTTTCCCTTTTTCTGTGATAACATTGACATTCCCACATGAAACCTATACCTTTCGGCTTAGAATCGTGCCGACCTGTGCAGAAAATCAATGTCATCTATGCGAAGCGCGCGACCCTGTCGTTGCACAGAAGGGAACAATTCTGAGTCGAACGGTATAGGTTTCATGTGTTTTTGTCCGTTGGATCGTGAGATATAAGCGATACCAACAGACACGCAAACAGATGAGTTTTACTATATAGTGATGGGGGGGGGGGCCAAAAATCGATAAAATCGTTTCTTTCGGAAACGATAGAAGACCCTGACATTGCACAGGAGGGCACAATTCTGAGTCGAACGGTATAGGTTTCATGTGTTTTGTCCGTTGGATCGTGAGATATAAGCGACTACCAACAGACACACAAACAGATGAGTTTTACTATATAGTGAAGTGATGGTCAATTTAATTTGAGAATGGCTCGCTACCAATGAATGATTTTAATATAGTGATTTCCTTGAGCAGATCAAGACCCCAACATTATTTTCCCGACCTGCAATGCCCGTTGTTGTTACTTCTGCTCTAAGCGTGCTTCGTCGAAAAGAATGAAAATGAAGCGCAAAAATAGTAACATAGTTCTCGGGCAAGGAAACAAACACACAATCGAAGGAAGCCTACTAACTTTCAGAACCACCTTTCCTATGTTGAGCATAAAATCGTGTTCTGTCACTGATTTCTTCGGACTAATCGATTTTACTTGGAAATAGCAATCGCTGGAAGTTAACTTAAATAAGAATGTGGTACTAGTAACCGATTTTACAACAGAAACCAGGAAATACGCTCTTTGGGAAGTGAAACGTGTTTTCGTCCCGCGCTTTGCTGCGTTTATTAAAGTGATGGAGAAGTCAAAGAGGAGGGGGAATGGAAAGTAGTGCGAGGAGAACGAAATGAAGAAACAATCGAAGGAGACCTTCCAAATAACTTGAATAGCCATTTCATCTGCAACCCAACACAAACTTGTTTTCTATTCGGGATTTCGTTTAAAAAACTGGTCCTGTTCAAAAATATTATGCGTCAACATCTTATTCCTGTCCCTGTGCGCAATTTTTAGGCAGTCCGGCAACCAAAAATAGATAATGCACCCTTCAGGAAGTGAAAACGCGTTTCTGTCCCAAGATCCCCTGCGTTTATTCAAATTTCGCGCCGCATTGGCATTACTCCATGGGGCGCGTCTTTCGCAGCTGGTTGTAGATTTAGATACGAGTATTCGGTTTCTTGGTAAAGGGAGAAATTCGAACAATTCATTCATTCGACATTCTAAAAATACAGGTTATTCGAACAATTCATTCATTCAGGTTATTCAAATTTTGGGTTGCTCGAACGATTCGTCTATTCGACCGAAAAAGCGGAACAGTTCATCTGGATCTTCCGAAATTGACGAATTAGAACCACTATTTTACGTGAACTGGTGATTGTTACGATATCGAGGGAGACCTGCGTGTCGCGTGCGCAAAGATTTACGTGATAAGCCTTGAACGCTTGTTGTGGAACCATCCCCCTCTAACGGGAAACGACCTTTTCGACCCTAGCAATTAGGGCGCAGCCAGCAGTTGTCTGGGAAAGCGCTGCTATTGGTGGGCTAATTCCAGCCGTATGTTGCGGTGCGGTTGCTGCGTCGCGGTCTAAGGCGCAGAGATGGCCGCGACAACCTGCACGAGTTTCTATTGCGAACCTGTCATACCGACTTACTTGACGTGCTGAATACGAGTTCTGTATTGAAAGTGTACACAACGTCATCTTGTATCGCATGAAACTTCACAAAATGGATTACTACTTGTGATGATCCCCGATTTTCTCCATGACCATCTGGGGCATAATAATAAACAAGAGCAGCTCATATGAGAAATACAATCTGAACTTGCTTCGAAACATAGTCCGTCTTCGGAAACAAATTTTAAGTAGGTTCTTAGGAAACTGAATACAACGGTATATAATATTATATTATCAATAATATAACCGAAAACTCAGGCTAGTTTTTTTTTGTTTTTCATTTGTATTACATTTAATCACAATTTCCCTTGAGTGATCGATTACGCTGTTCTCTGAACTTTCTCACCTAATACCCACTCGTGGGCCTAATATTATCCTATGGTGGACCCCCAACTGACGGTGGGCCCACCGTTACCCCCGGTTGACCCTTAAAACTCGTCCGTCCCACGGTGGAACCTCCGTTTGCCCACTGTTTGCCCACTGTTAGCCCGCCATCTCTTCATTCCCACGGTGGAACCATCGTTTGCCCACCATTTGCCCACCGTTATCCCACATCTTCCTCTTCCCTCCTTCGCCCTCGGTTTGCCCACTGATGGCCGACACTTTGCCCTCGTTTAGCCCACCCTGACCTCATCGCCCCGGTTAGACCCCTGTTTTCCCGCCATTTTCAGCAACCTTTTTCAATCGATAGCTGTCTCACATCATGTCACGCGGCCCCAAGGATGCCACTCCCGGCAGGCATAACTTCATTTTCTCTTGTTTTCATCGCCTTGTGTTAAAGGCAGCACTCATGGAAATTTTTGGGTTGAAGATTTTGCGGTATATCGGGGTTTCTAGGGACGATGAACTCATTGACAACGATGAAGTAGGGTGAAACACGCGAAAAACACAGGAAATGATGGCGGTATTTCATGTGTGTCCACAGCGTGGATGAGTGTTTCGTGATGGGCCCCGCCACCGAACCCTGCGAATGGTACGAATTTCATAAACACGTCCCCGCTGAAGCACATGCGCACACCTTGTCAACGACGTTAGTTGGCGCGACGGAACCCTAATGTTCAGAGCGGCAGATGTGTCCACGGCAGTATCTTCGCAGGTAGGCGGCCATTCAAGGTGTTCAACTTACTGTTGCGATTGTCCAGCGGCCGACTACATGGTAAGCGACTCATTTCAGAAGTGGAAACTTTCGTGAGTGCTGCTTTTAAGAAGGATTTGTGTGAGAAAAAACCGATAGAGGTGAATACTTAGAATGAAAGGAAACTGAGGATGGATTATGATTATTTATAAAAGGCCGTGATTCTCTCATTTTGACGTTTTTGCTGATTTTTACGCTTTTCTCGACACAACTTCTTCACCTTTCGTTCTTTATTCTTTCAGACGACGTTGGGTTTGCCGAAGATTAAGAAATGGATCAATAGAAATGATCCTCTCGCAGGGCTGATCCCATTCTCCAGTGAGAAGTCGAATGCAGCTCTTACAGAAAAGCGGTCAGTTGACCAGGTTCGAGTGGAGCGTTTGGTTACAAAAGTATAGGTTCATACATTAAGGTCAAAGACAATTCAAAACAATTTTTCATGCGATGTTTCATGTCATTCGAAATGAAGGATTTTTCGCCCCCTACAACGGACTGAGTGCAGGTCTACTTAGGCAGGCAACTAGGCTTGGAGTATACACATGGATGCTTTAGAGCTTCACCGAGTGATTTTTCTATGCTTTGTTTGGTAGTCCGTAAAAAAAGAAAAATGACAGATTGTACAAACCAGTATCTTTTTTCAGGAAAGACAAGCCGTTATCTTTCATGGAGTTCGATCGGAGGATATTACAGCGGATGACTATCGCGATAACGTTGCAACAGAAGGAACGAAGATCAGCACTGAAAACTATGAACCAACTGGGAATGGATTTGAAGAAAGATCTGATAATTCGCTGGTAACCGCCAGCGACGAACTTCTCGCAAGCCTGATAGAAGATGAGATCTCAGGACTGTATCATCCTCAATCCTCTACATGTGGATTTGAAGATCTTCATGGGTATAATTGCCTAAGAAGTTGTGGGGTAAATGAAAGGTCCTTATAACGTCATTCTTCAAGTGTCTGAAGGACGCTGCGAGTGCTCGGAATACCAGAGGCTACCTAAGGAAGTCCACAGAGCGGTCTGCTTTTTCCATTACAGCTACAGAAATACCATATCGCATATTCTTCAGTCAAATCACAATATCAAATGTGCTGGCTGAGCTGAATGCAAGGGCGGAGCGCGGATCGGCCTTGTTAAGGGATTTGGTGCAAAGAATCACGCCAACGACGTCGTCTCGGCTTATGCAAGGAAGTATAGTCGGCACCAATTTTCGGTCAGGCAGACATTTTAAAACAATTGTTTTCAGTAGGACCATCCAATTCTTGCAGCTATAGCGAGCGTGATGTGTTTGAAAATGAATTTGCAATGGATTGTCGTCAGATGCGATGCAGGCACTGCTTAATTATGGATGCCACATTTTTGTGAGCGTTGTCTTCGCTGGATTCAGTACTCAGAAATGAACAATAACATGCATTGGTTAAAGGCAGCACCCACGGAAAAATTGGTCCTCGAGATTTTGAAACATCTCGAGAATTTGTCACAGTTCGGACAGCTCCCGCGACATAAAAGACGCGGAAACTGACTGTGTTCCACCCTACAACAAGTAATTGCCTGTGCCACTGATTCATTTGGACGAGTTTGCCGCCCCAGTAAATTAAGGCGTACCTGTGCTGGCAAACGTCGTGATTGCGTACCACGCGCCAACAGCTGGTTTTTAATTTGAATCTCCGCTCATTTCCTACCCTTTTTTCTCTGAAAACACTTAATTGTTATCAGTTTTTCAGATCCTGGCTACATCAACGTCTGCGACAACGCCCTACATCATCCCACCTGCTTCCGCGGACGTTTCGATGCCCAGGAACACGAGGAGCACCCCGGTAAGCAATTGTATGACAAAATTTCCGCAAATTTTCTTTTTGGTGGGAATACCTATGCGAGATGCTTTTTTCTTTGTTTCCAAGATCACTGCGGCGAATTTTTTCCCATTTTTATTTTGTTTTCTGTTATGTTTGTCTATTTCCAGATGGTGTGCGTGGCCCATGCGCCCTCGCCTACTCCCCATTGTTTCCTAGAAGTAAGTCTATGCTTTTCCTCATCTCCCATGTTGTTTTTTTCTGTTTAGGTCTCTTCTGTTCTTGCTTGGTGTTTTCGTTGTAAAGGCGAGCAGTTTTCTTTGTTTTTGATACTAATGCTTTTATTTCTAGGTTGTCTACGCTGCCCAACCTCTGCCCTATTCTTGCCCTCGCCTGTTGGGATTCTTGGAAGTAGGTTTTTGTTTCCATATTATTTTTTCTTTGCTTCTATGATTGTAAATGACTCTATTATCTCTTTTTGTCCTCTTTATACTAGAATTTGTCCTGTCTTCGTCTTTTGCATTATAATATTGTTGTTGTTTTTCATTCTTTTTTGTAGATTTAGGTTCCAGATGGTCTGCGCAACCCAGCGGGTGCCCTTTAATTCAGACAGCTGCCCACAAGTAGGTTTTTCCCTTCATTTCATTAATTCGGCACATTATTAATCACAGTGCATGCTTTTCCCACATGTATTTTCGTTTTGCTTGTGTTTTGATTCACTTTTCTTCCTTCTTTTGCAACGGGATGGTGCTTTTTGTGTTTTCTACTCAATTTTGTTTATTTTCAGGTGCCCCTTGTTGCCGCCTTTTCCAAACAGTACTTTAGAAGTAGGTTTTTGTTCAACGTTCATTTTTTATTCCTTTTATAAACGTGATTTCTTATTCATTTGGTGATTTTATTATTTCACGTCCTCTTTTCTATTCTATCTCGCCATTCTGGTTTTCTCACTATGCTTTTTTTTTCAAACCGTTGTTATTCATGTCTGTACTCATTGTCAATTTTCTCTTATTTTCAGGAACTTGTCTCCCCTTGTGCTGTGAGTTTTCTTTTTCCTTCACATTCCCCTTCGTTCACATTTCGGTCTTAATTGTTTCGATTGTTGTTCCAATTTTTCTTTTTTCGTCTGCCGTTTTCCTTGCATTGGCAGACAGGTTGTTTTGTTCTTGTGATTTCCGTTCAGTGTCGGTTTTTCCAGGCGCCCCTTTCTGCTCCACCGCTGCCCCTGTCTCCGTCGACGTCCTGGAAGTAGGTTTCTGATCGATTGACCGTTTTTCTTTTTTTTTCTTTCCATACTGATTTCTTTATTTTCGTTCTTTCTTTCACTTTTTCTTTTGTTTCAGCGTTGAACATGTCATGCTGCTCTGCTTTGCAACAGTGAGTTTCCTTTTTTCGTTCTCTTTCGCTGCTGTATGAGAGTGAGCATGCATATTCCATTCATATTTCGATTTTACTGTGTTTTTTTTTTGAATCCTCCCTACCCTACTGATGAGCCCCGGGGAGGGTTCTTCGATTTGAATTGTTTCTGTGTCTAGGGTTTAGGGGCGAAACACGCGTTTTTCACGCAAGGAGATGATCTAAACAGTTTCAGGGTTCACAGTGCCCCACTCTCGATGGGCCTCATGGTGACAACCTGGAGATGAAAAGGGAAAGATGGCTTTTCTTGCCAAAATCCAAAGGTTCGTTCATTTGAACCATTGTTTGAATATTTCATTATTATTGTTTCTTCTTCCATTTTTAAGGCGTACCTGTGCTGGCAAACGTGGCAAAAGCAAACGAGGCCGTCGGTGTGTTTTCTTAACATTTTTCTTTTGTATTTGGTCTGCGAGCGTCGTTTTCACTCGTATTGGGCTCCCTATGTGGTTTTTATCTTATAGGAAAGGCTATTTTTTAGGCTCACATGCGCACTCACACTGGCGAAAAGCCATACGAATGTGAGATCTGTGGTGCGAAGTCCACGCAACGCACACCCATGCTCAACCACGTGCGACGTCACCTGGGTCAAACGCCGTTTGTTTGTGGCTATGGTTGCGGGAAGAGCTTCGTGAATAATGCTCAGAAAAACGCACATGAATTAAGGCATATGGGAACGGTAATAGTTATTTATTCATAGTTGCAGTTCAGTTTTCTTCCTCTCCTTACTGTCCTTCACGTTGTTGTACGTCTATAGACTTTGGTTCACTTTTAAGAAGCGTGTTGGACCACCGCGACCTCATCTCAAACCACCGAAAAGGCATGTTTGGAACAAGTATGTTCCAAAACCTGATGTTCGATCGCGACAAAATGAGGACGAAAAGGCTGCAATGGTTGATTTCGTTCCACCAGTGGGGCAGATCGAACCGCCCATCTCGGCTGCGGCAAGCAAGCGGTAATTACTCCGTAGTTCTTTTCTGTTCCCAAAAAATTTGCGTGTTTCAGACTAGACGAAGTGATCGAATCGGTTGTTACCGGAATACCCATGAAGAAGAGAAGGACACGGGCAGTACGAGCTCCCATGCTTGTCCAGTGTCAAGTTTGTGGATTGATGCTAAAACATGCAAGTGAGATCAAAGTAAGTTGACATTCTGACATTGTGATTCTTAGATACTTAGCACGTCATCTTCCAGTTTTTGTTTATAGGCCCATATACGCACTCATACTGGCGACAGACCGTATAGTTGTGTTTTTTGTGATGCATCAGGAACCCTAAACATGCATATGAAAAGGAAACATACTTCAGGTTGGTCAGTGACACTGTAGTTTCATTCGGAGTTGTTGGGGCACAAGCTTATTCTATGATGTTTGTTATATGGTGTTTGTTCTTCAGGGGAACGACCATACGCTTGTACCTGGGATTGTGGTAAACGTTTTGTGAGTTTATCGACTCGAAACGAGCACGAAAGGGTAATTCATGCTGGCACGAGGAGATACGAATGTACAGTTCCAGGTTAGAAATGGCACTTATAATTTTTACAACGATTTTAAATTTCTTTGAATAGATTTTTCTCGTACTTATATCTGGCTGAGTACACGTTTCCTTTTTTTCCCTATTTAGCGAGTTTTCTCTTTCTTTTGGTCCTCTGTTGTTAGGTAGACAATTTTGAATTGGCTTCGATCTATTAGGTCGTCAAGTATGAAATGTCTGATTTTATAAGCGGTCAGTTTGACAGTCTCTATCTTCGAAGTTTTACTAGATGACTTCTCATCTTTCTTTTCGTTATGAAGTTACATCCTTCCTCTTTCGAAATCACTTCCCTGGTTTTTGATCAGTTTTCGAATTTTCGGTCGGAAGCATTTTTTGTAGAACTACTCAAGGACCAAAAATTGGATCATTTTGGAATATGGGTTCCATTTTCGAGCCATTGAAGCAGAGAAAGCTGGGAAAATCAGGGTAGTGTCAAGGGACATTTGGCTAGTAAATGCACTGAACAGCGTGGCGCATTTGGATATCTTATACCACATCTTGCTTTAGAAACGAAACTCGAAATCTCCTCATTCAAAATCAGACATTTCATACTTGACGACCTAATATTTATTCATATTGACTGTTCTCATTCTCTCACAGGGTGCTATCGTATGTTCAGTCGTAGATGTTATCTGATGCTTCATCGCCAACGAGAACATGAGCTGATGTTCAAGCCAATATTCGATCCAAAAGTGAGTTTTCTTAGTGTTTCATTTTTATCTCTAACTAGATGAGCTTCTTGTCATGGCTGCCTTGTTTTCATGCCATCCACAAGCTTTTATGGTTCAGGAAATTGAAAAAGCTGAGAAGGAAGCTAGCATGGAGTTGATGGCAGAGAATCAAGAGGGCGCAACAAATGGAGAATCATCCGACCAAGTCGCAAATTTTCTCCATTTTCCTTTTTATCATAACCAAAAACTTCTGATGCTTGTTGTGAAGATGCTGTTCTGATGTTTGTTGTAAAGAGTAAACTTCAATAAATGAAATACCTTCCTGTTGTTCTTAATTAAATTTTCAACAAAGTGAATAGCAAAGTTCATGCATGATGGAATTGATCCATAGGGTTGAAGGATGCCCTTTTGGCCAAAACAACTACTACATGTCGTAAGCGTAAGCGTAAGCTTACAACTGATCATTTTGTAGTGATGGTGAATAGAAGGAGCTGCAATTTGTGTGGTCAGCTAGTGCAAGAGGAAGATTGTCGTTGGATGTCTCGTAAAAGACAGGACTGTGCTACGCTGATCTCTGCGCTTATGAATAGCACAGGCAGCTCTGAACTATTGATAGGGCTTTATCAGCTGTCTGCGTCGAAACGGATGAAAATATGTCATCGTCACTTCGTTGAAGCAGTGAGTGAAATCGAAAAGTTTCTAATGCAGAAGAAATTCCTAGCTATGCATAAACTATCGGCAGGCACAGTTTATTGGAGCTGAGATGATGTTAGCGGGCTATAAGCTATAAGTTGATTTTATCGATTTTTCCCATTTTCGCTCGGGGACGGAAAAGGACATGTCTTCTAGGGTTCCTCAATACGCTGAATACGAATATGACAACCACTTTGCACGAAATATTGATTTATTGATTTTATCGATTTTTTCCCATTTTCGCTCGGGGACGGAAAAGGACATGTCTTCTGGGGTTCCTCAATACGCTGAATACGAGTATGACATCCATTTTGCACGAAATATTGATTTATTGATTTTATCGATTTTTCCCATTTTCGCTCGGGGACGGAAAAGGACATGTCTTCTGGGGTATCTCAATACGCTGAATACGAATATGACAACCACTTTGCACGAAATATTGATTTATTGATTTTATCGATTTTTTCCCATTTTCGCTCGGGGACGGAAAAGGACATGTCTCCTGGGGTTTCTCAATACGCTGAATACGAATGTGACAACAATTTCGCATGAAACATCGATTTATCGATTTTATTGATTTTTGGCTCTTCCGTCCAATGAAGCGCTGAAGACATCTCTCCTGGGGTTCCTCGATACGCTGAGTATGAATATGACAACTAATTTGTACGAATACATCGATTCAATGTCACCGAAATAGCTTTGCTAACTTTTCGCCCACAAGCCGATGGGAAAGGGTCACCTGAGCTTCGTTACCATGCTGATCACCAAAATTATAGAGATTTTAATGAATTATCGGTGATAATAATTGGCCTCAGCAGTGTGATGTAGCCAAGGTAGTAAAACACCCGAGCGAAGCCGGGTACTGCAGCTAGTACTTGATAAAGACGCCGTTCTGTCACGCCAGTAACATCTAGTTCTAACAAAATGACACCAGAAGCAGGCCTTACCACCTCTTCTTCCATCCTTCTACGCTTCACATCACAACTGCTAGGCAAAGCCAGGCGCTTGGAACTTTTCTGCAGCCCAGCACGGGAAGGCATCTTCAATTTCTGAATTCTGAAAATAAAATTTTACGAGCATTATATTAAAGTAATTAAAACAAACACTCACGCATCGTGCAATAAGGAAAAAATAACAAAAATGCATGGAAATGAACAGTTTTTCCACAAAAATCGGATAAACCCTACTGAATTAGATCAAGTATACACTTTTGTTACGTAATTATGCACTACAGTAATGAATGTGAACGCAAAAACTAAAAAATAAACGAAGAAAATGCGTGGCAGAGTGCAGCATGTCCATATCAGCTGATAGAGCGCAGCGGCATTGATCGCAATGATAGCGGCCGGTGCCGCAATGAGCGGATCACTCGTCCAATATCTCTCACCTGCATCATCTGGGGCATAATAAAAATCGTAGAAATCGGTACTTTTGGCGTATTTTGACATTGGTTCTCGACTCAGCGTAGTCGATTACCCTAGAAAATGGCAAAATCTCAAAGACGAATTTTTCCGTGGGTGCTGCCTTTAAGGACTCGCATTCCTTTATTCGGGAAGCCGCTTCCTATGTAGTTCCGTATGGTGGCGAAGAAACCATAGCTCCCAACAATGTTATTTCATCTTCGAAGACGGTGGCGGCGTTGAATGTGGTGAGGCAATTCCATTTGGCATATGTGGTGATACCGCATATACATACGTGAAAGCATTTGCCTCACGGTGCCCTTTTGAAGAGTTGCATTACGCAGTTCGAGAATCTGGGAATGACCATAGGTGCGATAGTCCGAGCCAAAGCTCAGACCCCTTTCACGTTGGGAAGGGGCCAATAGACCCCCCTCACCAAGCCAGTTACAGAAGACAAGGAAGTGAAGAAATCAAAAGTTTAATAAAGTGAAACTGAACAAATTCAATGATAGAGGATCGATTCTATTGCTGTCCATGTGAATAAAGGAGTCAGGAATCGAAATGACGTTAGTGTTGAATGGAGCGCGCAATGTGACCATTGCCGCAGACAGGGAAAATGACGAGCGAATTTCTATGTGAAGGATAAAGAATTAGATATGAGTGAAGGGTATCTAATTGAAGCCTAGACCTAGTGGAGTTTACATGTTAGAAATGGGAAGCGATAGATAGCATGTTTGCGGAGAAATTTTTGAACACATAAGGGTATGAAAAACATAGCACGTATGTTTCTAAGATCATTATGGAAAAGTTCGTGAACTAACCGGAAAGAAGATAGTCCTCCACAATTTGCAAAGATTTTCTCTTCATTTTCGTGTATGAGTTGTGATAGTTAGTGTAAGCTGAGCAGGCAAAAAAGTGGTACCAACAGGATGGTCGAAAACTCTACAAATTAGCTGTTATTCAAAGGATTTCATCTTGTGTTTCCGAGAAAGTGGTAAGTATTTACATGTATACATACTAGAAAGGATGCGCTTTCCGCCCATATACAAATGTATGGGGGAAACCCTTTTCTGGTTGAAAAATAGGGTGGGTGAGCCGAAACAACGGGGCATTCTCGTGCCCGTTGTTAGACAAATGGCGAGATAGTGCGATGAGGGAAGAGAGGCGCGCGCATGGGGTGAGAATGGCTTCAGAAACATTCTCACCCCCCTTCACAGAAAAAGACACGCAACCACATGAAACGAGATGTGGTTTATCAGTTAGGGGATTGGAGGAGGAGAACATAGGTACCCTTCACTCCTAGGTTTCATTTCCGAATAAAGCTGTAATAAGCAAAAATAGCTCAAAAGCAGGTGTAATTTCAGTGTCAAATTTTTGTATGTAGGAGAGAAGAAATGTTGTGCAGTTGTGTATATATGAGTGGACCATATCATGAAGGTGTGCTGAGGACTATCTTCGTTCATGTAATCAATGGCTGTTTCCTCATTTGAAAGCAGTATCCTAGAGCATCCCGCAGCACGATAGCGATGACTCATCGCTATCATACGGTTTCATGAAACTGTTGAACGATGTGTTTGCAGAAATATATTGCAAGATTTGCTCAGTTTCCATGGCATGTGAAGACATGTTGGGTATTACATCAATGGATAGGGCACTGACGCTTACTTACCAATACCACAACTCTTACTAAAAGGAAGCAGAAAGGCCCCCCCTCTCCCCGGTCGACACCCTTCACTTTTTGCCCGGTAACCCCCTTCACTTTGGCAGGGGCGTTCTCACCCCTATCGCACCTATGGGAATGACCCTGCTTCTTCGGTTTTGAGCAAAGTAAGGGAGAGGCCTTCGTTTTGGAGATATGTAGAGCAAGGTCAAATCTCTTTTGAATGTATCCCAATTTCATCGTACTTAGGGCACTGTGCGTTGTTAACATTAGGAAATAAGTCATTTTTTGTAAATATGCTAAGATATGGTTACCATCAGTGATCTAATAAATCTAATCTGCTAATAATATTGTAATAAATCAGGGATGAGCGGACACGAGATTTTCCACGACCCAGATAACGGCGCGGATAACGAATAGGCCAAAAATGACCGGATAACGGATACCGGATAACGGATCAGCGATTCAGAGATGCTAAAAGACACTATCTTCTACAATACTGAAAATGATAAAAGTGAGGATATTATAATATTATCAACCATCATTAACATTACATATTATCAATCACTATTAATACCATGAATATTATTGAGAAGAATCAGCACAAATTTTTTATCTTGTTAGTCATCAAAATTCGCTATTCTAAGCAGAGCATGGCGTCCTTATGAGACATAATTATATAGCTAGGGTTTGCCATGAACAGAAGTTTCCAGTGACATTTGGATAGTTGTTAATTTGATTGGCACACCATTTGCTTGGGGTGATACGTGCCCATGTCTTTTTCAGTACAAACGCGAGGCCACCGATGACTAGTCTTTCCGAGGTACTGTTTTGGGCTGGGGGAAGGGGTGGGGGAGAGGGGAGGGGGGGGGGGGGAGCTGAAGGGAACTGAGGCCTTGCTTCATACATCTTTTGTGCAGTTCTGATAGACCTTCTAGTACTGATTGACTGTTATGATAGTATTCACTTTCAAACGCTATTTGATCAATAGATTCAAAAATTGGTAGAAACAAAAGGGTTCAATGAATAGTCGGAGTGAACCTCGAGGCAGGAAGAGGCACTGCTCATAGGCGGGCTGCGACGTCAGCAATATCAACGTTGTTAGTGGCTAACCACTAGTTAACGTTGTTGTTAATTTTACAAGTTTGATGGTTTCGAGGTCGTTGCCTCATTCTGTCTTACGACTCAGAAAACATAGGCGAGAGCGTTTCCTTTTTGACAGGTTCAATTCTGCATCACCTTCTCCTGCCCTGCTACAAGATT
The DNA here is from genome assembly GCA_037903475.1 of Ancylostoma caninum. Taxonomy (NCBI): domain Eukaryota; kingdom Metazoa; phylum Nematoda; class Chromadorea; order Rhabditida; family Ancylostomatidae; genus Ancylostoma; species Ancylostoma caninum. Next base: position 77,773 of record JBAJFG010000279.1, on the reverse strand, counting down.
GTAAACCATTGATGGAGTAAAACGGGCTAGATCGGGTAATGATTTTTGGAATGGAGGCTCTCCTCTGTTGAGAATGTGCGAAATGCCACTAATTTTTGTCTTATCCGCACCGTTATCCGCCGTCAAAAGCCCGGATAACGGTGCGGATAACGGATAGGCCAAAACTTACGGATAACGGCAAAGCGGATAACCGGATACGGATAATCCGCTCATCCCTGTGATGAATGTTGTCTGTCTGTAATAAATGAGTGATGCATTATTATTGCTCATGATGCATTGTGTATCCACGCACTTAGGTTATTTCTTTCTCCTTCAGATACTTTGCTAAATGTTTCTTGACTGCAAGGTCAATTCAACCTGAATTTGAGTGATGTTCAGTTAGTGCATCTCTCTGAAATCTCGCAAAGGATTCAAAGGATGTCGCAAAGGAGGATAGGTTCTTCCAACCCGCCCCATGTTGCGCAAAGAGTCACGTGAAGAAGGCTATGTACCTTCCTCAATCCTGTGGGCACGTATGAGAATTTGTAGGAATTCTTTGATTTCGCGGTGCTTCAAACATTTAAATTTTCTAGCATGACAGCAACAACAACCTTCATCACGATGGATCAGTAGTGAACCCTACTGAAACTCCTAGGTTTGGTGAGCCAAGTCTTCACTTGCTATGCTTCAAAATCTCACACACTTATTTCCAGTCGACTGGTTATCTAATCCACGGAATGCTGAAAATTTTTCCTCATCGACATGGGAAGGGCATTAATACTGGATCACGAGGCTGACAGCATAGAATACATGAAAGTGAAACTTAACATTTTCTCATTTGATTCCCTACCTTCTAGTTCACAGTGCTGAGATCCACAGTTTTTCCAGGAATGCTTGTCTCCGTGAGTTGTGAGACTGGGAAGCGCTAACGTTATGGAGCTTGAACAACTGCAACTCGTTCACAAACCCAGAAATGCGGGCACAGATTGAATTACTAGCCGGTTCTGAACTGCTGGTGTCTCTATGGGAAGTACCATTATTGAAGAAAGTTTAATCATTCCCCACACAAATGTGCCACGAGCATTTGGAGCTAGACGTCTCAGGGATCCATCGTATGGTAAGACGTCAGCATCTGCAACCATCGTCCTTCAGTGATGCTGAGCCGAGTATTCCTTTCTGCTATGTTGGACCCGACGTATTTTTCAGTGCAACAGAATTAATCAGCTTTCCCTTTGATGATCACAATAGGACGCTACCAATTTTGCCGTCCGACTAATGCCGTATAGTGTCTTAGATGTGGTGTGGCGTGCATGCGCATCGCTCATCCTTTAACCATATCGCTATACGTAGCCAACTATAGCCTCTAGTTATCAATGACGTGTCTGGCTTGCTAGACATAACGACAGAAAAGGATTAGCGGTGCTGATGCACGCCACCCCATCTAACAGACCATACTTCGAGACTTCTACTGATGCTGCGTAGAAATAAATGGACAGAAAGAGAAAGAAATGGGTCTCGAAACGGGCACAAATGATATGCTGTAAGCACCATTTCACATTCCAAAGTGTTATTTCAAAGTTCACGGTTCAAAAATTCGTGATCGATTTTGCAACAACCTAATATATAGAGTATTGTAGCAGTCTGCTCGTACCTCAACATCTCTACAACTCTTTACCTTAGATAACAAATGCTTTAGAGAGTGTGAACTTTAATGAGGAGCACGCCAAGTCTCAGTGGGACAACATTTGTCTGAAGATACAAAAATCAGACATTTTTTAAAACAAATGCTGAGAACGGTGAGTAAAAAAGATAGCAGAAACATGGATTTGAGTAAACCTATATTCAATTCAGGTTGTTGTCGACAAGAAAGATTTTAAAAAGCTTACAGTGCGCATTCCAGACGGTAATAACGGACTGATCACTGTTCCCTTGAGTTTCCGCTCTTCGCTAAAAGGTATGTAATTCCTTTTTGTCATATCTAGCCCTACTATACTTAACAGATTGTAATACACTTTATTCAGCATTAATACTGCATACAGCAGGTCGTGAGCAAGATTCCACCTTCGCTATATCGTTGGACGCAATGATTGGTTCTATGGTGTGAGTTTCGCCTGATATACTGGTCAAATGTGTCATTATTTGGTAATTTTATGCGATTTAGAAGGGAGGCGCGCAGATCAACGGACAGGACCACACGTCCCAGATGTAGCGACACACAGAACAGGATCGAAGATAATCCGAATGAGGACGACTTTACCTAGATTCGCAAAACTCTTTAGGCACTGAGTTTTTTTTTTTGTTCTGTGAGAGGTATGATATTGCTTTCCGAAGGCGACATTTTTATAATACGGTTAACCTCATCTTGATCAGGATCCCTGTTTTATTCCTGTAATAGCAAGATCTGTTATGTTCTTTTTGATTTCTCTTTGATATTGAGAAATTTTTGTTCTTTTTTTTTTTGTAACACTGATGGACATTGCGTTGTTATGTGCTTACAGAGATGTTATTCTTGATTTCTTTGTTCTCATAGTTGTTGTCTATTGTTTTGTAGCAATGATGGATATTGCGCTGTTATGTGTTTATAGAGATGTTACTCCTAATTTCTTTGTTCTCATAATTGTTGTCCATTGTTTTGTTGCAATGGTCTCCATTGCTTTCTTCTGTCGTTGCGATACATTGACGATGATTTCGTTTTTGCCATAAATATCCTTTTTACTATCTAGATTTGTGCAGAAGAAAGTGATCAATACATAACAGTAATGTGGAGAAAACACAGAATTGCTCTGTTTGTATATATTGCTCTGCTGTTATATCCATTGGCACTTTAGCCACAGCAGTTCCTTATCGGGTCAATCCCGCCCATTTCTGGGTGCATAAAAGGGGCTCCCGAGTGTATATTGTACTCGTATATCTACCATGTGCAGGGCGTAATAAATATTCAAGCCCATCTTCGTCCACCCTCCATCACTTGGTCGCATCCAAATGGGAGCGTGACCATTTGCACCCACCTCTAATTAGCAGGCGGAGACGCGCGCGGATGCGCTGCGTGCGCGCCAAAGGCGAGGATGGGCAGCGCGGACAATCTTGTCCGAGTAGTCGCCCCTGCCTCAGGAATGCACTCAGATCAGGGCGCAGGTTTCAGGGCTTCGATCTACCTTGATCTATTTTTAGAAATAGATGGTGTGAACCGAATCCGTTTAGCAACAACCTATTTAGAGTAGGAGAAGTGACGCTTCTACATCAGTATTTTAAGGGCATGCTGGAATTTCTTGCTTCTATTTGCTTTTCCGTCAACGTGTTTTATTTCAATTTGTTCATTTATGTGCTGGTTGGTAGTGATACAGCGTGAAGGTTTAAGCGTCTTTTTTGAAGTGATACCAGAAAAAGGACAAAAAAAAAACATCCATGCGGATTTGTGTGTAAATTTGTGAATAGCATAGATATCTGAGGATGGGTCACCTTTTCAGGTATTAATTAACTGTCTGCCAAAGTTGCTATGCCCTGAAGCAGTGCCACAGGGAAAGCAGTGTCTCTCGTTTGACCCGTTCAGACAGAATCAGCTAACTGACTATAGTTTGTTCGCAAACATCATGGTTGTAATAGTAACACGAAAGACATTGGCAAGAATTCGAAGATGAAATTGAATAATGAATGCAGTTAAAATAACTATTTTCATGCGTAGTTATAAGAAGGGCAAACATATTTTTTCTACTGAAGAATTCATGCCACTTTCTGTTTGATTCAAATTATCATCAGAAGTGACTTCGCCTACTTTTTCGCTTACGAGTCTTTGAGAAAACCCAAGCAAAGCCAAGAATGCCATCTGGTTATGAATATAGATGCTCTCAAAGCTTGTTTTTTCGTTACCAGGATGATTTTTTGGCATCAGTTTTGTCCAAAACTTTTGTAGAGGTAAACTTGTTTGAACAGGTTCACTTTGATCGAGGGGGATGTGATAGTCACATGCGGATGCAATAGTGTTGACATATACATTGACATATATTTGACTAGTGCTTTATTAGATAAGTACAAACCAAGCCTGTTGAAACCGTATGAAAAGGCATACGCAGCTCACTTTCAGGAACTGAACCTTGCACAGTGAGCTAAAGCGCATAAGAATTTCACGCTGGGCCAATACTGCCACAGTTTTGGAACATAGCCCACTAAAGTAACTTACGAAGCCACAAGTTAATCTGAAAAAAACCCCCCCCCCCCCCCGGTAATCTGACTAACATTGACCGCGCAACTCGTCCAAATCTTGCACCTTCGCCGCGTCCTTCGCAGTGTGGCGTGACCCATCATTAACGAGCTGCTCGCAGTTAACCAATCCCAGCGCTCGTCATCCTGCCTGCAGCCCCGCCCCTAATTATAGCGGGTGCAAAAGGTCCGTTTCCCCATCCAAATTGGTGCATCGGCCAGTGATCCTACCCTTGGCTTCTTTTGCGCGTCCTTGTTCAAGGAACCAGAGAGCCGAGGCAAGTCCCGCGTGGCAGCACACTCCACCTCTGTCTTAGTACCTCTCTTGCGAGTCCTTTCTCAAAGAACCAGAGAGCGGAAAACACTTTGCGTGGTTTAGCGCACTGTTCAGAGAGTCTCTTCCTAAGAGATGTGCACTGCAACCAGACGAGTAACCAATAACTCGTCTTTGTTCTAACTCGAGCAGTTCAGCCAAAAGAACTCTCGAGTCCTATAACAACACAGAGTCTCAACAACGCTTTTTGTTTGCTTAGGTTCGGCTTCAACAGCCAACCTTTCGAAGCCTTTTTCTTTTTCAAATCTTGAAAACTCTCCCGAGCGTCCTTTTTCAAGGAACCGGAGAGTGGAAGAGATTTTGCCAGGCTCATCCAATTGTCAGAGAGTCGCTTCCGAGACTTGAGCGAGCAGACAGTTGGATAACAAGTCGAGTAAATCCGAACTCGACTTGCTCATAGTTCGAGCAGGTAATCAAAACCTCTTGAGTTTTGAAAAAAACAGTACAGCGCCCAAGCTTGCTGTTTTATAGGCAGAGGTCCGGCACTCCAATTGCCAGCCTCTGTTCTACAACCGTCTTTGCGCACAGCAAAGCTCGGTTACTGGTGAGGTCTCAGCCATCTCCACCAGAGGAAAAGAAACACAGCGTTCGGGCCTACTAAGGCACGCTTGTTGCTCAATAGCACAGTTCGCGCTCAATCAATAGCCGAACTTGCTAGTAAACCAGAGTGCCTGCACCGAGCAGACACATTAAAGGGGCTTTCATACATTTGCCGCGGCGGCGCCGCCGCCGCCGCGGCAAAAGTGGGTGCGCGGCAAAAGTTGCCGCCGAGCGGCATGCCGCGCTTTCACACAAACGTCGCCCAGCGACAAAATAACCCCTCGACCATTCCTTGCCGCTTGCCGCTGGGCGACGTCGCCGGGCGGCGCCGCGGCAAAAAAGTAAACAAGCTCTTGCCGCGGCAACGTCGCCGCGGCGCCGCCGCCGCGACGTCGCCGGCCTATGCTTAATCATGGGCGGCTGCCGCCGCGGCAAATGTATGAAAGCCACTTAACAGGTTGTGGTCCAAGCACACTTGGTACCACCTGAAGGTTAATACCGCATCGAAGCCAAACAGGCCAGCATCTGAGGGTGACGGTCAAGAGGTGCGCTCGAGAATTTCTCACACCTCTCTCGCACATCGCTCGCACCTATAATGGCGGGTGTCGGGAAAGAGCTGCCCATATCGACATCAGCTGTTACCAGCTAAGGTAAACAGTCTCCCCGACCGAGCCTTGCCGTCAGAAACATCGCGCGCGGCAGAACGGCGTTAAAGGCAGTGTGCCACCACGTTTTCGTGCAAGAGGTTTTAGCGGTTTCTGGATCTCCTCGATGCACTGAATCCAACAGTATGCATGAAATATTACGAAACAGTCCTTGAGCCCTTTTTCTAAATGTTTTTAGGCACGGGGTTTGTAACAGGTTGTTGAGTGAGTGAACGAGTTGATCCTATCGATCGGACACGTCAAGACGTGTTGGTCAACGCTGCAGCCGTGGCGGGCAGCCAGCACAGTCAGGGTGGCGGTCATGAAGAACGATAGATCGCGACAGCTGCCAGCGGCACAGTGCATCCCATACAAAGGTTGCCCCGCCCACCTTGCGTTATGCGCATGCTTGACTACCCTGTTCGAAAGACCGAAGACTTTATTCGGCTTATGGCTTTGCAAAAAGAATTTCTAGATCTGCAAACAAAGGAGAAACACCGCGCACTATTTCTATGTCATATTTTAATGAAAATTATGCATTAACTGCTTCCTTCTTATTGATCCTTATTTAGTGATGGCATAACTATCTCGATCAGTAAAAAGCCTCCAACATCTGAAACTGAAACGCTTGGAAATCTTCATGACCTGACTAGAGGCGGGGCTACAATTGCATGGGATATTGACAGACAGGTTCATGATAGCCAGCTATGGCCAGCTATCGTTCTTCCTGGCATACACCCGCACAGTCACGGACCGCTCCGCCCAAGTGGTCCGTGAACTGCACTTCCACACACTCCCAACACGGGATTTTCGTCCTTTCAATGCGTTTTCACGTACATCATTGGAATCAGCGTGACGAGGAGGTCTAGAGTATGTTGATGTCTACAATCCACGAAACGAGGAGACACACCGCCTTCAAGGCTTTGCAGAATGTGCGGACACCGCAATGCGGATCGGGGAAAGCGCTGTTATTTAGGAGATGCCTGGAACTTCTGATGCTGGGATGCCGAAGCTTTTCTCACCTATGCAACCATAAAATCTACCATTAACAGTAAATACGTACTACTAGCGGTTAAAATTTGTTGACTAGTAATATTTCTGAAGGTTTCTTCTAGTAATATTAGTAAGTAGGAACTACGAGGTGGTTTGCCTGTTGATCATGCAGAATGTATGCATCTCAGCAGCCATGTAGACATGATCGACGACTTGGACTTTAACATTCCAAGGGTTTTTTCAACAGGGAGGTTTAGCATCATTCGTATTTTGCAACTATGTAAATTTGTGTCGAAAACTGACAGGTTTGTGCCATTTTGAGTAGGAGATCGTTATTATGAGGGCACGAAGCCTATAGGTAATAAGTTGCAAGTCATGATCATAGCGTCAAACGAAACTCGGAGAACACCCCTATGACTAATTAATTTGTCTTGAGGTGTTGTCACATGATCCCCCACGTCCTAGTTCTCCACTTGTAGGAATTCTTCCTTCCTACGGATATGCTGCAGGCAGAGTTAATTTTTTTCCTGTAGTGCTAGGTCAATTTCGCAAGCATCACTCACTGATGAATGACTGATGAACTCAAGCACGACCGGAGAAAAATTCCAAAGAAATAGAATACGAATGAGAAGGATTGGTTTTGACAGCAGTGCTTCTGCAGTCATCTATCCGAAACGCCCTTTTCCTATCTTCTAAGCAATGTTCCAGGTTAAATTTACAGTTCTTGAAGTCCTAAGCATGGAGTAGTGGGTGAAGTCAGGCAGATCTCCAAGAATAATGATAAAGTATTGCTGTTCACGCGATAAAAATCCTCCTTATTGAATTAGATAAATTGACAAGATGAAAAGTGCTTTGAACTTCAAGGATTTATGTTTATTTACATTAAAGTTTCAGTGCAATGCCTATGTACTCTGTAAGTGATCTAAGCCGGAATCTTTTCGATACCCCTGTGACTCAAAAGATCAAGTCAGTGACTGAGAGTTTAATTTTGAATTTCATACTCATCCACTTGTGTTAAGATATTAGAAAAACGTTATGCACGAATTAATTCCTTTCTATATTATCAAGTACTACCACTGCAACGACGGTCCCTCGCACGCGACGATATGTACGAGTTGTCTCACTGACTGTCTTCCTTAGCCACGAAGGGTTCATGACAGATGGATACTGTAGCCATGGCTGCCTCTGCCTATGGGAAGGTGCGGTCGAGGTGCGACATGACCCAGCTAACGAGCGAGCGCACCTCTTGACTCGGACCCGCATCTGAAGTCAGCTTCACAGCCGGCTCAGTAAAGGTTGCGACACTAGCTTCGCTAACCTCACACAACCTACAGAAAGCGACCAAGCTCTCTGTAGCAGTCAACAAATACTTAGCAGAAGCCAAAAAAAAAATGGCGGAACTGCAAGTATTCAAGGCAAAGATTAACAACGCCTGCGCACTCATCAAGACAGTAGAGGCTGACATCAAACGCCTCGATGAGCCATTCACCTTCCCTGAAGGAAGACCCGAATGTGAACAATATGTGAGGACAAAGATGGGAGAAATGGCACACCTCCTAAATGCCTTGCAGAACGCAGTAAAAATGCAAGAGGCACAGATCAATGCGGCAATAAACCATATTGCCGGACGACACGACCAAAAGGAAAGAGGAAAAGTTGATGACAGAGTTGAACAAGCACCTGGAAGTCGAGTCACATCAACTGGAATTCACCGCAGCACAGTGGCAAAACAAAATACAGTTCAGACAACATGAACTGAAAGAACAGTCAAGTGTTTTGCAAAGTACGGCTCCGAGTATTTCCAGCAATGACTTTGAGGGGACTGCAAACGGCAGGAGCGAAAGGTCAATCAAGATCAGGAGGCCGATGCTGGAGATACCATCATTTTCCGGCAACTTCAGAGAGTTCAACAGCTTTTGGGCAGTGTTTGAGTCTCTCATCCACAATGATGATGAACTATCTGATATCGACAAGTTCTTGTTCCTCAAACAAGCTTTGAAAGGGAGAGCGGCTGTCACTATAAGCTGCATCCCAGTGGTTGGAGACAGATACCATGCAGCTGTCAACATCCTGAAGAAACAATTCGACCGTTCGGCAAACATGGCGGATATCATAATAAATGAAATCGAACGCCTTCAGCGAGCTTCGGAAAGCCTCGAAATTGCCGTGAAACTTTCGAGGCGATCAATTCAAGGATCATCCACCTGGAACAAATGAAAATGAAGATGAATGCAGACAGAGTCTGGCGCCGCATGATTCTATCGAAGTTTCCTGAGTTCATCTGCACCACAGTGATCCGAAAGGAAACGGAATGCGACCACTGTTTCGATGTCAATGAAATCATGAACACCATCGACAACGTCATCGCTCTGCGAGAAACCACTGCTTTCACGACAGAGACTCTATTTCCGGAGAACAATTACCGAAACAGCCTACCCAAACAAAGCATCAACAGAACGAAGTTCGGAAATGGAAGGAACACGCCAAGGGGACAGAAAGGACTGTGCTTGTGCGGGCAACAACACTCACCACATAGCTGCCCTAAGTACACAACTCCACAGACGCGTCGATTTGAAGTACGGAAACAGAAAGCGTGCTGGAGGTGTTTCGCAAAGAATCACCAATCCAAAGATTGCACCGTTATGGGATTGTGTCCCAGGTGCAATGAAGGACACCAGTCATCGCTCTGTTTGTCAGAAACGAAAAGGCAGGATACAGGACATCCAACCATTCCCAGACATTCTGGAAGGAACATCCGACTGCCACCAACAGCTCACACCCAGCAGCCGCCAATCAGTGCAGTCAGCCGCTGTTACCACCACCAAGATGACAAGAGGAACGCCCAAACCGTGCAAAATACGCAAAATGGAGGTCAAATACCCACACTGGACAGGATCGCAACAGTCAGAAATCAGTGTTTTCTACAAATTGCCACAGCGATGATATTCAATGAAGCTGAGTGGGATTACCAACCCGTCACTCTGCTTCTCGACTCTGGAGCCCAGAAAAGCTTCAACAAATCCGGAATCAGCGAAGCGCTCAAGCTCAACATTACCGAATCCACATCACTCACGGCATCTGGAATGGGAGAAATACAAGAAGTCTTCAACTCCAATGAAGTGCAAGTCACTCTGAAGGGCCTCCATAACCCTAAAAACTCAAGAAACTGTCAGTCCACACGGAGCAAAAACTGACTACATCGTTGTCCACAGCAGAGCTATCAGAAGCGGATCTCAAATTCATATCAAGCTCTGACATAACCATCGCTCAACAATCACTTGCTAGAACAAGTGTATCACCCGACTTGATCACTGGGCAAGACCTTTTGAGCACCATCATGGACCATAGTAGTCCGGTGCTGACTCTTCCCTCAGGGCTCATTCTAACACCAACCGTATTCGGACACACCATCTCTGGAACCAGCCGACCCACGGCAAACATGATCGCTTCTGAGATCCACGACAGCGCACTGGAAGTATCCGCCATTCTGGTCATTTCAAGGGATGACTACAAACAAGACATCGGTTTCAAACATGATCCGAAATCTGTTTGCCTGAAGACAGAGAGTGATCGAGATGAATCCGTGACGGGACCAGCGGATGACCACACGGGAGACCATGACTATCGCATCGCTTCGGAACTACTACCAGACCATGGATCGCAGTTCGCTCTGTTAAATCGCGGAAAACCTGCGAACAAGTTCAGGACCATTTGGAACCGCGATTACCTGGAACTTCGCGATCATCATCACTTGCTTGAAGGATACAGGAACTCGACAAGCAGCAAAAAAGAAGTGCCACCGAAGACCAACGAAGCCCTCGGAAAGAAGCCTCTTAGGAAGAAAGCAAAGAAAGAAGCTGCTGGGACTGTAAGAAAGCCAGTGGGCTATGAAATGATAAGAACGTCTATAGTTCCGAGCAGCACTAAATGCGTGAGCAACACGCACGCAATCACACCAACTTCTTCGGATGCAACAGCACAAATGGAGGACTCGTTACCAGCACGACAGCAACGTCGCAGAATGTCAACACCGTGGCTGTTCCGGCACTGGCTCTTCAAGCAAGAGTCGCTGCTTAGCACCTCTCGACGAGCGGTGAAATTTTCCAGAGATTTATAATTATCTGTTGGTATCGCTTCATTATTAGGTTAACGTTATCTGGTCATTCCATTAGCTGTATTTGTTAAATTTTACATGCGCTTGTCAGGATATTATTTTCGAACCTGTGATTCTCTGAAGTGATTCTTTTGACTCGATCTTTGAAGAGTTCTAAAATGTGCAACTCCATTTTTTTCACTTGGTCCTCAAGTACCTTTAACATGCACAACCCCTGTCGTTGTTTGCTTCATATTGGTACCATGACGTGTGTGTTCCTTGCATCTTCTCATTATATTTTATCATTGTCATCCTGACAATTTTCCTCCTCAGCCCGTAGTGTTGATGATTTATACATCATCAACCTTATATTTCTTATAACTTTTAGAATCAAGGATCAATTGTGTATTTACCCATGAGGTTCATCCAAAACGATCCATCAAATCAAAACAGGATAACCACAAGCAATATGCAGTTGAAAAAAGAGAACAAGATGTCTCAAATTACTGCACCAACCTCGACTTCCACGCAGCTCGTCCTAATGACAGCCGAAGGGACGTCTGGAATTACAACAAAAGGGAATACGAGGAAATCCTCTTCCTTTTTGATTCCGGAGCCCAAAAAACGGTTATACAGGAACAATTAGCGGAACGCCTTGGTCTACCCAAGCAATCCTCTGAGATTTGCACAATGTCCGGAATAGGCGTACACATTGAGAACTTCAAAACTCACATTGTCGATCTCAAAGTAAGCTCAGCATTCGGCGAAGACGTGCAAATGCAGATCCAAACGAAATCAGTGATAACCAACGGTTTCCCAAGCGTCAATCTCAGCAGTGATGATGTCGCATTTCTCAAGGAAAACAGAATTCGCCCAGCGAACTCGAAACTCCGAGGGGAACGTCAGAACTCCCACGTTCTCGTCGGTCTGGATCATTATCATGACCTTATTACGGGTCAAAATGCCATCAAAACTCCTACCGGGTTGCATGTTGCCGAGACAGTATTCGGCCCAACCATTTACGGTAAAGGGACGACGATCAAAGAGTCATCAAGGAGCCCTACTACCTTTTCACTAACAACAGCACACGAAAAATCTGAAAAGGAACTCCTACAGAAAATTTTCGAACTGGAAGGTTTAGGAATAACTCCTGACGAATGTAAAGAGGACGATAAAGCCCTCGAATACCTAGAGCAGTATTCAAAGAAAATATCCTTCAAACATGGATACGTTACTGCACCGTTTCAACTTAAAAAAAAACATCTCAGAATTAGAAGACAATTCCACAGTCGCCATCCGCAGGCTGGAGTCCCTACAAAGGACGCTGCAACTGAATCCAGAACAAGCTAAGTGGTATTGTGATGTACTCCAAAAGTCTGAAGAAGAAGGAATGATCGAAACCTTCACTCAACCGGCCGAAAACGCGGTCGGGACATATTTCATGCCCCATTCAGGCGTCTGGAGGCAAAACAAAAAGGTGCCCCTACGCATTGTATTCGACGGGTCATCCAAAAAACGAGGGAAACTATCCCTTAATGACGTAATTCACAAAGGGGAGTCATTTGTAAACAGAATACATGACATCCTGATACGAGCGCGCACAAAGAAAATCACGATGATGTGCGACATCCAAGCCGCCTTCTCACAAATAAGGCTTGTTGACAACCACAAGGATCTGTGCAGATTTGTCTGGGTCAAAAACATTAAATACTCACCAACGAAAGACAATCTCATACTCTACAGATTCCGCAGACTCCCATTCGGAGTCACTGCATCTCCCAGAATACTGAATATGGTCCTATCGGCGTACCTAAACGCGAAAGGGACAGCATTAGCCAAGGAGATCCAACAATCGCTGTACGTAGATAACATTCTTATCGGAGCAGAATCAGTTACCGAAGCACTCGAAAAATACGTGCAGTCGAAACAATTATTCTTGGAAATCGGGATGAATCTACGAGAATACATATCAAACAATCACAAGGTAAACTCGCGCATACCAGAAATCGATCGGTTGGACGCAGGGCCTACATGATTTCTAAGCGTAGATTACAATTCGGAGGCGGATACATTCCACGTATCCGCCTCCGAATTGTAATCGCACATTTTCCTCCAATGAGTGAACTGACAAAAAGAGACATCGTCAGTCAAATTAACTCACTCTACTACCCGATAGGACTAGCAGGTCCACTGACGGTCCATTTAAAAGCACTCATGAGAGAAGTGTTCAACTCAGGTGTCGATTGGAAATCGAAACTAACCGTTGACATTCGTAACAGATGGAACCAAATTCGCAAAACCATCAATGACGCGCACATCTCAGTGGTTCGCTTATACGTTGCCTACAAGCAATAAAAAGCGGCTTTGGGTTTTTGCAGACGCAAGCAAAACAGCTATAGCGGCCTGCGCCTACCTGCAATGTCCGCAAACAGGACTTGTATCAACCCTCGTTAGCGGTAAAACCCGACTAACACCAAAGAAACAACAGCAAACAATCCCACGGCTAGAACTCGTAGGGATACTCATGGCTTCCCGACTTAGAGCCACAATCCGATCGTCAATTCGCGACCAAATTTCTGAAGTCTCAATCGTATCAGACAGCGAAATCGCCCTATATTGGCTAAAATCTACCAAAAAATTGCCAATTTTCGTCGCAAACCAGTGCGACAGAATCAAAGCGATTCAAAACGACATCTTAAAGAGTGATGTATCTATCCAACACTACCACGTGGTAACTTCACATAACCCTGCGGATGCAGGTACGAGAGGGCTAACCGCCATCGACATCGCCAACCACGATCGGGTGCACGGACCCCGCTGGCTCGAGAAGGATAACACCACATGGCCAATAAAATCAATAAACGCCATCCAAATTCCAAAAGAGGACGAATCAGTAAGCATCATACCTGCAATGAACGCAGAAATCGCGGATGCAGATAACGTCCACCAATGCATTTTTCAACTTGCGAAATACGCACACCTTAACAAAGCTCTACGCGTTACCGCTACAGTTGGAAAACTACTACACAAATGGGTGGTTCGAACAAACGAACGCCAACAGAGGAACATTGCCCTCAGTATTATCTCAAAATTCGATCCGTCGTCAGAGATCCTTTCCTCCGACATCGAGACAGCAGAAGAGATTCTTCTCGTGCAAGAACAACAGCAATGGAGCATCTCCAAATTGCAAAACATACCACAACAAAAACGTCGTGCGAGACGAAAAAGGTATCCTCAGACACGAATCGCGGCTACAAAACGCAGCGATCCCGTTGGACACAAAGTCACCCATATTCATTCCGCACTAGTCAGATCTAACACGAGTGATCTTACGAAAAATCCACCTTGACAATGCGCACAGCGGTAAGGAACACACTCTTACAATCGCACGTCAGAAATATTGGATACCCCGTGCGTCGAACGCATACCAAAAGTACTTCAAAAACTGCCAAATATGTAAAAGGTACCTAGGCTTCCATTAGGAGCACCTGCGATGCCATCCCTACCTAAGGATCGCGTAGTCGCAACGAAACCATTTGAAAACACAGGCTGTGATTTTATGGGACCGTTCTCATCCAAAACAGAAGGAAAAATGTACGTGTGTCTCTTCACATGCCTAACTACGCGTGCTGTCCACTCGAATTGGTCGAAAACATAACTACCGGGGAATTCTTGAACAGTTTCATGCGATTTATATCACGCAAAGACGTTCCAAAAATAATGAGGACCGACTGCGGCACTAGTTTCAAACATGGAGAAAAAATAATCGCCACAATGTTTGAGAAAAACTACATCACAAACACATCCTTGATGTCATATTGCGCAACCGAAAATATAAAATGGTTTTTCAACACTCCCAGCGCGCCTTGGATGGGTGGAGTATGGGAGAGGCTCGTTGGCTCAGTTAAAAGAGCACTAAATAAATGCATAGGACGCAAAAAGCTAGCATTTACCGAAATGTACACAGTGCTCATAAAAATCGAGGCCATACTGAACACCAGGCCCCTCACCAAATTAAATACGGAAGATATAACGAAGATTCCGTTGCGTCCAATCGACTTCCTCCAAGGAAACGTCAAGTTCTCCATCCCTCATGGAACCAACTTCGACATCGACGATCCATCGTACGATCCAGAATTTATCCAAACAGAACAACAAGCAATGGAAGCGGTACAATTCGCTGAAAACATTGCCACCAAATTCTGGGAGTCTTGGAGAACCGAATCTCACCTCCCTGAGAGACTCACAAAGACTTCAATTGAAGCAACCTCGTCACTTGACTAGAAAACACCCAGAAATTGGCGAAATAGTGATAATCGATCAAGAACTCACTCCACGAGGAAACTGGCCGTGCGGAAAAATCACAGATATTATAACCTCCAAAGACGGTTTGGTCAGATCGGCCAAAATCCTCATGCCAAATCACAGGGAAATACAAAGGCCATTGAACAAAATATACCCACTCGAAATCCGACGCGGCACCAATGAGCCTCCACCACTTGAATCAACACAGGGACACGAATCTCCCTCGCACTCAACAAATCAGAGGCAAGGACCTCATCAAGTTGAAACCTCGGAAGAGCAGCAGCTCCCACAAAACCAAAGAAACGGGTTGCAACGCGCTACGAAAACGCGCCCACGCCAATTCTTTAGAGAATTCGCCGCCGACCTCAAAAACTCGCGGTCTTCCAGCAACGTAAATATCTCACTGTTCACTCTCGCTTTACTCGCATTAGTGATACCAAACAGTGCACAAAGCTTCAAATGCTCGAATGGAACGGTCCACATAAAGCCACAGTCCAATCAATACGAGCTATGCATTGATAATGAATGCCGCAATATAATCAATAACACAGAAAGCGGCAAATATCTGCTACCAATCTTACCTGACGGATCTCCAGTCATGGTGCAAATCAAAAATAAAGGACAAACCTCACTGAATGAAACAGCATTCTGCAAAAGACCAGAATTCTGCGATCATCATTACCTGCTTTCAAAAAATCTGCTCGGCAATCCACATTGCTGGCCAACAGGAGCTATCGCAACATGCGCGATATTCCTCCACATCAGCACTCTACTCGTGCTCACGTTTTTGTTGGCATTAAGGAAGTCAATTCCATGTCACAAATCAAAAACAGACACAAAAAAATCAACAATGGAATGCACAACGCATCCAAAATCCGCTCAATGTCTTCGAGCTGGAGCCGATCAGGATTAACAAAACTGTAGCAATGTGCATTATCTGCACCCTCCTCTCGACAGCAAATGCATGTCAACACGGCTACACGAGACATTCAGCCGATCTTGTGTGCGACCAGAATAATCTATGTCACTACGAATACAGCAGAGAACTGCTCTTCAACTCAATTCAATCCGAATTGTGCATAGAACTGCTATACATGAACAAATCGATCGGTTCAATCAAGTTCTACAAAAAACCAGTACAATTCAAATGTACAAAACTTGTAGAAAGCTTTACTCGACCAACACAAGTGCAAATTTATAGCGTCGAACGTTTCGCACAAGCAGGCTCGTGCACAATTGGCAAATGCCAGTCGGTCGGTACCAACGAGACGATCCCTGAACTGAAAATAGCAACAAAATACCCCGGATACACCGGATGTTTCAACGGATGCGGTGGACTCCTATGCGGATGTTTCATGCCTCAGCCGTCGTGCGTCTTCTACAAAATCGCACACAAACAGTTATCAAAACGAATCTTTGAAATTGTCAAGTGTCTGCATTGGACCCCTACAATCCCACTGGACATAGACATGACAATTCTCGGAAAGCACAAGATGCTATCGCTGAACATAACTCCATATGTCACGCAAAAAATAGACTCAACATCACGGCTATTTCGTTGCAGAAATCACTATTCGCAGCGACATATTCACGATTCGCGATTGCGGAGAACATTTCATACATTCTTCCTGATGAATTCAAAGTTCCAGTGGAATGTGAGAGTGCAATGCAAGCACAAAATCACTTCTCCGGCTGTCTCAATCGCGTCAAATGCGATTGCGGCAACTCCGTACATAGCTGTCAATGCCCATAAGATTCCATTCGCACTTTACGTGCCACGAAACGACATACGTTACCAATACAAACACAGTATGGGACAATGATAAATGAACAAAATCAAATCCTCGCCTACTCGAACGAGGAGGAGCTGATTCTGCGCGTAGAATCTCGCGTGATTAAGGAATCGACAGCTCTCATAATCAATCAATGTTGTACCATGAACGTTTCACCAATATGCGGATGTTACAACTGTCCGCACGGAGCGGAAGTACAAATCAACTGCTCCTCTCATACACCAGCAATCGTAACAGTTACGTGTGAAACGCACACGTTTCCAATCAAATGTGCATACCCATCGAGCAACAACTCAATCATCATGCAACTCGATAAGGCAATCATACAAGAAACGTGTGCGCTTCATTGCGCAGCAGCACCGCAGCAGTTCGAAATAAATGGAACATTGCTTTATCACATTTCGCATACGAACAAGTCGATTTTTGAAAATCACGTTCACAGGGTGCCTATTCATCATCAATGGTTTCGCGATGTTTCTATTCCCGACTTGAAACCACTCATGAAAACAATCGTTACACACTGGAAACTCATCGTCGCGGCAATGTCCACGGTGTTTCTCCTCGTCGCGCTGTCATACGCTGCAGGGCCCATTATCATCCTGCACTGCGCGAAATTCGTACTTGGCGCCGCGCGCTTACTCAGACGATTAGAACGGCCGACCCAAGGCCGCGGCTCGGCCGATAGTGGTCCTCGGGTCGCCCGCGGATTCAATACCAGGAATGTAGGAGGACGCCCCTTTCGTGGAAATTCTTTCATTTCGTTCCGATATGACTCCATTTAACCTTCTATTCATGTTTTCAAGGGTTAAAGTCATGATTTATTTCTTCTGAGGATGGGAATAAAGCACGCATTGACTACAAAGAACAAAATTGGCATCTAACAACAAAATTGACTACAAATAGCTAAATCGGCATCTAACAAGGAAGCTTATATGGTAGTGTGGAAATACACAACAAAATCGGCATCTAACGGAAAAAAAATATAGAGTTAATTGGATGAATACAATCACTTCTGGGACAATTTCGAATGGAAACGAATGAAGAAAAAACACGTCCAATGAGGAAAAGAACTTCAAGTAAGGAAAAAATAAAGTATACCAAAAAAACTAAACTCAATAAACTAACAACGAATCTATTTGTGAGCACCGTTGAGAACGGTTTCGACAGCGGAGATGCGGTAGAGGAGTTTCCTGAGTTGGAGTGTGAGATTTTGCAGTGTCGTGTCTCGAGCACTCCTTCCGTTAAGCCCTACTGCATATTGCTGGATCTCCTGGAGTGGTGAGGTCACCTAAAAAGTCACTATGCAGACAATGTAGACTGCCCTGTAGAACCTAGTTTCCAAACACTAACCTGAAGAAAAATAATCAAACAGTAATCATGGGATGGATTTCAGCATGGAAGAGATTTGCGGAGATTAGAGACAAAAACAACAGCAAAGCAAAAGTCCGCTTACTTAAGATAGGAGGACGAGAAAGGCAGTAGCCACAAAAACTCGATTTCGGCGGCTTTTGAAATAGAGTAGAGGCAGATTTCTACACTTTCAACTCTTAGAGGAAGCATTAACATTGCTTCTCTAACAAAACTCTTCTGGGAACTAATGTTCAAACAAAAGTACTAATCCCTTTTGTATCTATCAAAAAGATCATAATCCCTAGTGGTACAGGGTGACAACAAAGTTTTTGGCCAAATAAAATAAATTGTAAGACTCCGATCAGATGGGTTAGCAGTCTGGAAATTTACCTGGGCTATGTAGAATTCATGCGCTTTAAGTATCCACTCTTGGATTTCGGATATCTCTTCTGGCTTCTCCGTAGAGTTGACAAAACCGTTGGCTACTGCAACGCACGAGGGACGCAAGTTGGCCGAGAATTTATGACAGTGTTTTCTAGTTAGGTCTATGTTAGGGAAGCCGGTGTTTGAGCGAAAGTTAGCTCAACTTCTGTGCTTTAGGGACTACAATTCAGAAATCCAGAGGTCTCCGTTTCAGGGAGCACGATAATTATTAAGAAATATGATGGTCTGGTGAAATCAGGAACTGAAGAGTCTGAACCAACTTTTTGTTGCTTTTCCTTTTAAAAGTCGATGGAAAACTTTTGTCAAAAGCCCACCTTATTTCTATCAGATGTGCTTGAGCCTAGGAAATAATATACCTCTCCGGGTTTCGCTCCGCCCACTTTTGCCTTTTGTTTTGTTCATTCTAGTAGGAAAAAGTGGTGGTGACAGTCTATTGATCATTCTCGGTCAATGAAACAAGTGTACGTACGGATCTCCCTAGGACAGGAAGCTTATACCCTCTTCAATATTGGGCAGAAAACTGGTGATTTGAAGAGCCAATTAAAAGAAGTTCTTGGAAAAGATGTCACCGAAACTCTACTTGCGGCCATTTCCATCTTTACCTGGTTTCATGTTTGCAGATCATACAAGGTTCAAATAGGGCTATGGGATATGAATTTTTGCATGTGTGTTCGAGATATTTTGGTTGTCAACGCGGATAAAAGTTATGGATTTCCTGACAAAGCGCAAGAAATAATTGCAATAAAATCTTTGGCCAAAGACTTTGTTGCCACCCTGTAATTATAGTCTGTTTCGCCCGTGACGATAGTTGAGTATTCTTGCACAGCGTCTGTTTTTCTCTGCACTCTCTCCATTCTCTGCACACTTTCCCGCGCTCTTCTTCTCTGCGGCGTTTCCCTAACTATCTTCCCCGGTGGAACAGACTATAACCGCCTAAGCTCAAGCGAATAATCTCGACCTTGGTTTTGTCTAGGTGGTGAAGACCGTCAAAAATCGCTCCCCCATCAAAACATGCATACGTTTCAATGAAGTGTTGTAAGAATAATAAATAAAAATGAATTGGTCTCACCTGCAACTGTTCTAAAACCGTTTTTGTTGACAGCTGGGACATGGGAACTCATGCGATGACCTGAAACTAAAAAATTCGAGAGGTGCGTATCTGAAAAAAAAAACTAAATTGCCCGAGGAAGCAAGAAAAACCGCGTTGAGAGACAAACATGGACGCAGTGTTTTAGCTGTATTACAAGAAAACACTATAAGCAAAACAGGAAGCATTAACTATAGGAAATGAGACGATCCTTGTGTAGAATTTACCAGCGAACACTTGAATGTGAGAGTGTCAGCGCTAGCGAAGGTGTTTCGCAATTCATGGGCCGCGGCTTGCCGGCTAAAATTATGTGGGCCGCGGGTGGGCCGCAAAAATTTTAGAGGCCGCGAGTCGGCCGTCCCTAGGCTCCGCCCAGAAACTAGGGGCCGCGGGTCGGCCGAAAGCCCATTTGGGGCCACTGGTCGGCCGTTCTTATTGCCTGAGTAGTCGGCCACGCCACAGTGGTGTGCGTACGCAGTTGCGTACAACACGCGTTCTGTACATCTCGTACAGTACGGCGAAATTAATATCACCTACTAAGTGAACTCAATGAAGTGCGCTAAAAAACACGCACTCTAGTCACTATTGCACCAAACGCACAATATTGCACACAAGGAATCCCTTCCAACGCTTGTGCAACACGGATTTCCTAATCCGATTGCGGCAAAGCAATTTTTAATCTTTGCTCGGTGTCGCGTCATCACATCATTTTATGTACAAATGGTTTATTTTTACAAGCTTAAATTACACAAGAGTACACTACAAGTAAGTAGGATGGTAGACTACCCATCCAGTTGCTCAGGCGGGGGCGTGGCCTGGCTAATAAAGAGATCGGGGCCGTGACATGCCCATATATCAGGAGTTGTCGCCCCGACAACAAAATACAATAGCAACAATTACACTTTAATGTGAGCAAGGAAACATCAGGACAAGGCTCAAATCAGCAATGATGAAGTTTTTTCGAGCGCTGCTCAAAGGCGGTTGAACTTGCGCATAAGGCGCGATGATGAGAAAGGTCTCCACAATATGCACACGGGTGACTTTGCGACAGAGGGCAGAGTGTCTTTTCAGACACTTGGGACACAACTTCTTTGAGCGGATGATCTCGGCCCGCTGGGATGGATTCAAAACGGAGCGGCAACTAGCAGAATAGCCTTAGCAACCGCAAAAATGACAGAATCGGGGGATATTGTAAGGGGCATAGCGCTGAGATGCGCTGCAGCCGGATGCAGATGGTTTGTTGGCGGCTGGCGCTTCCGATCTTCCCTCTGGGCCCATTTGTACCGGCGCAGGTGCATCCTCGGTTGTGTCTGGCTTTTTGGCGGCGTTCGTGGTTGCTTCGGTAAGGAGCTTGCGGAGTTATCGGACTTCTTCTTCCAGGATGGTGATTCTGACTGCCTGCTCCTCGACCATTTCCTGCAAAAGACGCTATGGTTCGTTATCGCGTTATTTCTGGATTCCGTTTTTTTTGAAACTCGTTATTAAATTCGCTATGTGTATAAGTGTGTACGTGATTCAAATCTCATCATAATTTGATTGGACATCGTCATGTATTTCGTTATTTTTCGTCATGTGATTGAGTGTTAAGAAATTCGCCATTTAAAATGAGTGTTGTCTTCCGCACCTCAAGTTTTGACTTCTCGGGCTCGAAACTGAATTCCACATCGCTATCTTCGTTATCGGAACGTCCGGGCGTTCTGATTGGCTCGAAAGACATTTTTTTCTGAAATGCCAAATTTCAGTTGTTTTCTTATGGTTACGTGATGAATGTAAAAGAGAGAGAGGAAGAAGATTATGAGAGACGTGATCGTTGAAAGATAGGAAACGTTATGTGGACTTCCTCTTTGGTTCGCTATTTATACGTTTTTCATGACCTTATTAGAGGTTGAGAATGGCCCGTTGGCGAAGTCGGCATGTTCTCTTTGGTCTTTGAGGTGCGATAATTGCCATAGGCACTTCTTTCAAGACCTCAGTTGTGGTGTGATCTGGGATGACCATTGCTGGGAACGTATCGCGTGATTGGAACTGCTTCACTCGGTTCAAGTGAACAGTGTCATTTTTTGACGGATCTTCGACTAGTTGTATAGAAACATTCGGAGTCTCCATTCTCGTAATGCGATACGGTCCTTGCCATTGCTTTGTGAATTTCGGATGGTTATCGTCATTCCTAAGCAGTACCAAATCTCCTACGAGAAAGCTTGCGTTAGTCTCGCGTGATTAGTTTTGTAGATTTCGGTCTTAGATTTCAATCTCTTTTCGTTATTTTGCCAGGCGACTGTCAGGTTGTGGATTCGCTCCATTTTATACGATGTATGATCAAAATACGTTCTGCGTGGCATTTTAAAGACGTTATCTGAGATCAATTTGGGATCTCTTCCGTGCATTAGAAGAAACGGTGTTTCGCCGGTTGTTTCGTTTTGAGATGTGTTGATAGCGAACACAATCAACTGCAGGAAATCAGACCATGATTTTCTCGAATCTTTCACAAAACAAGTCAAAGAATCCGTGTTTGTTTTTACGTAGCGTTCTACTTGACCATTTGCCTCGTGATGGTACGCAGTCGTAAGTGAATGCTTAACACTAATTATTTCGACAATATCCTTAAACAGTTCGCTGGTGTAATTTGAACCTCGATCCGTGATGAGAATTTCGGGAACTCCATACCTACATATGACGTCATTCACGAAAGTTTTTGCAATAGTTTTCGTTTGTTGGTCCGTGATTGCTGAGCAAATAACGTATTTCGTAAATGCACAGGTATTGATCAAAATATACATGTTTCCATTTATACACATAGGATGAGGTCCAACTACGTCTGAATAAACTCGCTGAAATGGATGGTTCATAGAAGGGAAGCTTCCGAGTTTTTCTCTATTCAAATACCGAGGTGGTGATTTAACCTTTTGGCATATTACGCAATTCCGAACGAAAGTTTTTATTTGATCATTCATGTTATTCCAATAAAATCTCGATCTGATTTTGGCAAGAGTTTTGGTAACCCCTCTATGTCCGCCATCAATAATGTGATCGTGATGGTGTTCAATAACTTTACGCTTTTGTTCATCATTCGTTATTACCAAACGATAGTTTTTTCCATCGAAATAAAAAAGGGCGTCGTTATGAAGACAAAATCGCTTTCTGTTCGCAACTTCACCATTTCTCGTTATTTCGTCATTTTCCACAATTCGGGTGTTTTCTTCTGTCCCATCATTTCCTGTGACATCGTTGTTTTCCGCTATTTGCTCTGGTTCACTTCGCAGAGCTTGAATTCGAGTGAAATATGGACTCTTTTCCTGTTCTGCGCGAACTTCATCCAATGTAGGGAGCTGTGAGTGTACGATAGTATTCACTGTTTTCTCTAGAGGCGGATTCCTCGAGAGCGCGTCACTGACAGTATTTTGTTTGCCTGGGCGATATTCGATGGTAACGTCATAGCCCATAATTGCTATTTGATACTTAGCTAGGCGTCCGTTTAATTCCGTCCTGTAAAGAAGAGATCGCAGTGGAGAATGATCCGTCAGTACCTTTATTTTTGCACCAAACACGTATGGTCTGAACTTTTCTAAACTGAATACTATTGCCAGCGCTTCTAATTCAATGATTGCGTAATTTTTCTCATGCTTGGTAAGGCATCGGCTGACGAACGCGATAGGGTGTATTTCGTTATTATGCGGGTTAGTTTGGAGTAATGTACCCGCGACTGCTTTCGTTGAGGCGTCGGTATGAATTTCATACGGTTGTCCTGGTATTGGTGCAGCCAGTACCGGAGCTGAAGATAACCTCTTTTTCAATTCTTCGAACGCCGATTGATGTTCTCTTCGCCATTGAAATTTTCGGTGGTCTTTCGTTGTTAGTTGACATAGGGGACTTGCTATCTCAGCAAAGTTCCGTATGAATCTTCGAAAATACGACGCCATTCCCAGAAATGATTTAACAGATGTGACATTAGTTGGTACTTGGAAATTCGCTATTTTTTCTGTTCTGATCGGATCAATGCGCGATCCGTTTTTGCTTATGAGTACTCCGAGGTATTCTACCTCCTGAGCTGCAAAAACGCATTTGTCCAACCGTAATTTCATTCCAAAGGAACGAATCCGATCAAATAATTCTCTAATATCAACTATATGCCCTGCAAAATCATCTGAACATGTTACGATATCGTCGATATACGCAAACGTACAACTTTTTAGTTCTCGAATTAACGAGTTTGCAATTTTCTGGAAAGTGTCTGGGGCACCTTTTAAACCCATTGGCATCGTTATGAATTGATACAGTCCTAGAAATGTTCAAATGCGGTTCTTTTGCGATGGCTCTTCTTCATAGGAATTTGATGAAATCCGGACTTAAAGTCTACGGTAGTATAGTAAGTTTTTCCCGCCGTTAAGTCGATTATCTCTTGGACGTTTGAAATTAGATAGGTCTTCGTCTTCGTTATGGAGTTCAATTTGCGGTAATCTACGACGAATCTCCAGGTAGCATCTTTTTTCCTAACCAAAATGATTGGAGCACAGAAAGGTGATGAACTTTTCTCTATTATTCGTTGGTCGAGAAGTTCCTGTATTTGTCGCGCAATTTCCGTTCGTTGTTCTAACGGCACACGGTAGGGTTTTTGTTTCGGAATGTTTGCGTTATTTATCAGATCGGTGCGGTGTCTGATTGGTCCGTTATAACGTCCGATTTTCCCATCACTGCTAAGAAAAATGTCGTGATACTCGTGAACAAGTTGAATAATATCGGATTTCTGTTCCAACGTCAACTGTGAATTATTCCAACATATTTTATCTAATGGGGCAATGTTCGAATAACTGTACGTTATCGGGAATGATTCGGTTTCCACTTCCGGAGGAATGTAGTCAATTTGGTCTCTCATGTTTTTGGCTAGAATGCAAGAGTCTTGTTTTGGGTCGTTATATGTATCGTTATGCACTGAAAATACCTTTCTTGTGCGTGATTCATGGATTCTCTCGGCCTTCGCTATTCGTTGATCGCAATACAGCTTAATTGAGCTGTTGGAGGTGTTGAGAATGCGCAATGGAAATTTACGCGTTGTTCCTGGACAGGAAAGTGTTTTTCCAACAAATATTCCGTCAGGCATCGCATCCGATCCGATATCTTCAGCAATAACTTCGTCATCGTCACTGAATGTGGCGTTGATTTGCGCGATTACGTAATTGTCTGAACGTGGTGGTATTGTAATATCTTCAAAAATTTTGACAGCGTATATTTCGTTCTCAAAATTCGTGCTCATTTGCGTTATTGGGATAGTCGTTGAACCTATCTTGATTCTGTTTCTGTCGAATTCCATTCGGATAGGAATTCGCAGAGTAGCTAAGAAGTCCGTTCCCGATACAAAAGGAGCTGGACAGTGTTTTGAGCATGTGACGAGAATTTTGTGAGTTTTCGTTATTTTTCCAATAGTTATTGTGACCTTAGATGAGCCTAAAAATGGAATATTTCCTCCGTTTGCGGCCTTCGCTGGAGGCACGTCTTCGTAGTGTAGTGCGCCTTCAATAACATGAGTGAGTACATGGTCGCTAGTGAACGTTATCGAACTACCCGTATCAAAAAGAGCGGTGAGTGATTTCTCGTTTGCGAAAATGGGTACAAAACATGGTGAAGCATTACCATTAGCTCCCACTGAACCTACAAAACCTAAGGCGATAGGAATGTACGTAAGAAATTTAGTGGTTGCCGAGATGTAGCTCGGATTGCCACTCTGGAGTTCCATTTCCTCAGCTTGAACATTATGGTTGCTAACGTGAGAACTATCGTTATCGATCCGTCCGTTATCGATCGTGTGCATTCGATGCTCGTTATTGTTTTTGGATTTTTCCTTCCGCTTCTGGTTTTTCGGTTGGAATAGTCTGCAGAATAAACGGAGCGCTACTCAGATGCATGAAAGGTAATAACACGCACCGAGCGTGATTATGAAGACAATGCAAAAGATTACAAAAATGATAATGAACATGATTCGTGACGAGATCGCTTCTAATATAATCGTACCTCCCTCCTGTAGAACTTCTTTTGCGTTCTCCTCCAGAGTAGTTGCATAGGAGAGTCCGTCAGCTGCCAAAGCGTTCAGCTGATCATCCAGAAAATCCGAATGGTGGTCCTTGTTGGGGTGATGCAGCGAATCATCATAAGACTTTGCTTTTGACGATATAAAAATCATTTTTTGAAGACGTGCTAGCTCAGAATGGAAAATAGGAGCGCTATTGAACACTAGTTCGTTATAATTCTGAAAATGTAAGTTCATCGTATTTTCAGAAACGTGGGTTTCTCCATGTTGTGTGATCCATTTGTTTCCTGTTTTTATGATGCTACCTGGTGAATGAGAACAGTCTACCACCTGACTTTGCGCCATTAATTCGTTATTTGATCCTGGCTTGATGAAGTAAATTTTTCTACCTATACGTACGGGCGGGTGAGCGTAGCATTTTCTGTTGATTTTGTTGCTGTAAATGATTTCATCAGCAATCACAGCTTTGCACTGCGTTATAAGGAGCACTTGTCCCGCTAGGAGTGCGCTTACGTCATCATTGTCAAGCATAATTTTTGCTACTATCGAAGGGTCTGTCTTTACAATAAGTGAAAGCATACGCGTTTGCACATTTGTGATATGACAAATTTTTGCCCAAAGATAGCGAAAGTTAGAGCTAATTTGTTCCTGCAGTCTATAAGACAGAAACTGAGTTCGAACATTCAATTCGTATTGGTTCTGATCGTATGAGTTTTTGGGACGACCGCTATTCGTTTCCGTGAACATGTTCATAAAACGATGTTTTGCTAGTTCTTTCGCCTCCGGAGAAGCTTCGTCATTTGACAGCATGAGCAGTGCGTCTGTCGCGTTGCTACCCTTATCTGTTAGCGATGTGATGGATCTTTTAGATCGATATGGTGTAAGGCGTAATGTTTTTGACTCTCTGTGCTGGGACTCACCGAGAGCACGAACTTCACTGGCGTTATTTCTCAAAAATTCGCGAACATTCGAACGTGATGAGATTTTCAGGTTAGGAAAATGAAGGAAGGCGCCGTTCGCCATTTTTTCTGCTGATGCAGGAATGCATAGTTTTTGCTTCTGTTGTGCCGTTATGTTGTTATTGTCAAAATGAAAAACTGCTTGTATTTCCTCACTAACAACGTGATTAGTTGATATGTACATCAAAGCACTTGTGGATTTTACATATTTGCAGAACCTTGTACCATTTGTAGGAGGATTCCATACAATAACGCCGTAATTTTTCGTACATTTTCCCTCAGTGATGTCGCATCCGCTCATAATACCGAGATTTGACGTCATGTGATGTCCATCGAAAGACATTATTTCGCCATATTCTACTAAAACATTATATGTAGTGGTGCAGTGTTTCCCTAGAATGGGGTATGAGTACGTTATGTCGTTACCGGTGTCGTATAGCCCTGAATGGAGGCGTCGAAGTGGTTTTTCGTAGAATCGTTTTGATTTCGCGATGTTTTTGCATAGATCTGGCGCAATTGCTTGCGTTATAGTGTCATCTGAATCGACTCGCATTGTGAGGTGAAAAAATGAGCTGGTGCAAACG
The DNA here is from genome assembly GCA_037903475.1 of Ancylostoma caninum. Taxonomy (NCBI): domain Eukaryota; kingdom Metazoa; phylum Nematoda; class Chromadorea; order Rhabditida; family Ancylostomatidae; genus Ancylostoma; species Ancylostoma caninum. Next base: position 50,452 of record JBAJFG010000279.1, on the reverse strand, counting down.
GTTCGCGATTTGTTGAAACAGTGAATGCCTTCAAATTGTAAAGGATTCATGTTTTCCACGTAGACATCACCTTTTGTTGGGATTACGGCTGAGTTTTCTAACGGTAACGTGCAATTTAGCGGCTGCGGCATTGCTGAAGGAAATCCCGATTTCTCGTTTCCACACATTTTGAACTGCATGGCATCTACGGATGTGAAGAAAACGGTAATGAATGTTAATGCTACAAAAAGAGACGGCACTGAGTGAATTACGTTATTGATACGAGTGCCTCGAGTTTGTCTCTGATTTCGCGAAGGCGAACGGCGTCTCTCCTCGAACGTTACTCGCCTTTCCCTACTTTGACTATTTGTACGATACTGATTGGTTGGATATCGATTGCCATTGTATTGATTATTACGTCTACTGAACTGCCTCGCAGTATTTCTGTCGTTATCATTGTTCGCTATTACGAAAACTACCCCGGCGATTACGACCTCTTGGATTGTTATAAAAGGTATCGCGATTGTATCCAGAGTTTTCATGTTGAAATGGTTGGTTGTAAACTCGTGGATGACGATTGTAATTGTTATCAAATCGTGATGGACGATTATAACTATAATCGTTGACGTTATTTCCCCTTCGGTGATGCGGACTGTCGCGATATTGACGGAATCGTCCGTTATCGGTGTAGTTTACTACGTTAGTGTGACTATTTGATGGCATTTGAATGTTCCTTATTGCTTTCGTGATGGCGTTAACCATGGCATCATCTACAGTTCCTCTCTCCCTACGAGTGAGTTCCTGTAGGTGCTGCTCAGACTCTGCGATATTTTGTAGTTCTGAAAATGTTTTAGCTGAACCTCTTTTTCTCATGACCGCAATTTTTATGTCAGGAAGCAATCCTCGAGTGAATGTTTCACATGTGATTTCTTCAATGGTAGCTTGGCTGCTCTCCGCCTAGGCATCTGCCACTAGATCTCGAACGCGCTGACCGAATACGATGACATTTTCGTTTGGTTCCTGTTTAACGTGATAGATCTTTGATTTCGCGATTTCAACGTAATTTGGATTGCGAAAGTCTCGTTTTAGTTGAGCTACAGCTTTCCTGTAGTCAGCTTTTACGTCATTTTCGTAATTGTCATACTTAATTTTAGCGGCTCCGGTCAGCTGAAGAGGAAGAAGCCTCGCAAGTTTTGACTCGTCATATTCTGCGGCATTAGCACGTTCATTGAGTTCACGAACGAATTGAACGATCGACATATTTGTACCGTTATAAGTGGGCCATGATTGCAGAGGTGGCAAAAAGAAATCCGCTATGTTGAAACGTATCTCAGAATGCCTAACGTTATTGTCAGCCAAGCCACTAACATTTACGTTATTAGATTGAGCCATTTGAGTATCCTGAAGAATTGTGGACGTATTGAGAATGAGTTCCGCTGCGTTTTTTGCTTGTGAGCGCAATTCCAAACGATGGGACCTGCTGTCCTCGGGTGAGTTAGTCGTTATGTTGCTATGAGACGTTATGGTTGACTTTTTTTTCTTTTTTTTTCGATTCGCTACTGATTTTTTTTCGTTATGCGAGTAACTATTGAATGAGTTGATGAGATGGTATAGGGATAAGATTGCAAGAGTGACTGCACCAAATGTGACTTTGCTCACGAAATGTGAGTATAACAATGAGTGGAGGATGGCAGCGGCCGTTATAAATATGGCTAGCAGGGGGCGGGAGTCACTACTGAGATGCGCGCTTTCCCAGACTCTTACCCCTCTGCTAACTTGTCACCTAAAGTGATGCATGAGTATGCCCTGGGTCACCTGAAGTGATACAGGAGTATGTCCTGGTGGTGACCTGCAGGCAATTAGGCAGGTGCGATAACAGGTCGGCATGCCGTTTGATGCTGCGGGATGCCATAATTGATGGTGGGACTATGCCTTGATTGTGGGATGCGAAGGATTAGGATATGCATTCAGGCTATTTTCTTTTCCCCCGCGTCATTTTGGCAAGATTATGGATCGTTGCTAAAGTTTGATAGAGTTTGTAATAAAAGGAAGCGAAGACAAATATTGGGTACCCAGTACATACATTATTTACACGCTAGCAGTGGCATGGACGGCAAAACGACTTATATCGAAAAATTTTTTTTTGTGAATGACTAGACAACTTATCAGGAAGAAATGTGAAAGTAATTATAAAACGAAAGAAAAACTTTTTTGTGGAATCACGGCTGCGAAAATCATATGGTGGCACTTACTTGGTTTTCGGTATCATTACAGTAGAGCTGCTACCCGTGTAGATCGATCATCGAAAAGAACAGAATTCGCGAGAGGACGAGAGTTCTTATAACAGGGTCTTGTCCAACGCGAGTTGCGTTCTTCTCGCTACATGTCGAAAATCAGAAATGCGGCTAAATTGCTTCTAAACTGACCCGTCTTTAAAGTCGACTGCTGAAAAACACGACAAACACGCCAGACTGACGAGAGTTTCCTTGTTAGAGCTTCGGTCTAAGTGAGTGGCGTGCTTCCCACTACATGCGAAGATAAAAATATCAATTCATTCCAATTCTCAACATTAATTCGGCATGCGCGTGTGATATTGGGGCACAAAGGTAACTTCTAACTACAATTACATGTGCGTTATGCCATGTCCATGCTCCACAAAGACAAAGGGTTATGAAGTGAAACATGGAAAATAGGACGGTGAGTGCGTGTGCAAGGATCGTGAAATATCTCGAGATATGTGCGGAGTTTTAACGTTTTTTGGTCTTTCAAAAACGGAGCTACCATCCTTGGTGATGTAGATGACATGAAGGAGCCGAAGGGTTGGCCATCTCCCCGGGACCTCCATGTCGCGTCATCACATCATTTTATATACAAATGGTTTATTTTTACAAGCTTAAATTACACAAGAGTACACTACAAGTAAGTAGGATGGTAGACTACCCATCCAGTTGCTCAGGCGGGGGCGTGGCCTGGCTATTAAAGAGATCGGGGCCGTGACATCGGGCGGCAGGGTGCTAACAGCACGACGCTCCCACATTCTAGTCGCGGCAGCTGGAGGGCTCCCATTGAAAGGGCTAATTAAGCTGGGCTAAAATCCCAATCAGGAGAGAATACCTACCAAAGGTAGATCAACAAGACAAGATCAAATGATCTGCCTAAGAGATCAAACGCAGCAGCGGAGCGCGGGAACGCGTGCCTATAAAAGCACGCGGGCGACATTCGTACTCATCAAGTCATGTCATCACCCGACCGCTTCGTCTCGTCTCCGGATCTCCGCCGTGCCATGGAAGACCTAGATATGGTCCCCTTAGAGGACCATCATTCCGTCGCCTCTCTCCTCCAGCAGGTACCTAATAAGCTGGATACCATACTGCCCCGCCTCCACCCGCTGCATTAAATTTCCCGATCGCCCACAACTATCCACTCTGCCATCAAAAACGGCCGATTCATCACCTCAAACGCCCACGGAAACAATAAACCACGCCAGCCCTCGTAAACCAGCCAACTCCAGCCAGTTACCGCCAACAGCTCCAGCCACGGATTCTTTGTGATCACTGTATAATTGTATCGTTGTTCGTTCATTTTTGCCGTCGTCGCGGAGTGTCATCGACAAAGCGATGACGCTCTCATCATCAGTAATTATTGTGAGGCGCGACCCCTCTAAGGGGCGAGGCCAAAGTGACCTAAGGGTCAAACGTTCTCATATAGCAGTCTTATAGTTGTCTTGCCCCAGATCAAGTGATCCGGCTACGTTGCTCGCCTAGACCGCTGTCTCTACTTTACCTCACTAGCAGTGCTCCGCGCACTGCTCCGCCTGTACATTCCATTTTTGTGCCATTAGGATAAAGTATTAGTAAGAAACCGCTTACTCCTACACACACATCCTCTCCTTTCGTTCGCAGTCAGAACACACATCAGTAGGCGCGCCGCCTACTACTTTTGCATTCAAAACTTACCACTGAACCACCTAACCAGCCCCAACGGGCAAATCCTCCGCTGCCACAGCACTTCAACGCTAGAGCAGCACATTTTGGTACATCTACCATCATATACCATCACACTCGCGACACATAATTCGATGAAGATGAGGACATTGTCGTTCTGCTTTATTAGCGCCCACGTATCTAAGGTACACGTTAAAACAGAATCACAAGTCACAATGACTTGCAGTTTTTCCGAACATGAAAGGCAACTGCTGTGCTCGGATGCAGCGCCGCTCGACGCTGCTGCCTGAACAAAATCTGCAATTCGCTGCGATTTCGTAGTTACACGCTGGTCTCACTGATTCATAACCGCATACATTTCTAAGACCAGCTCTTAAAGGCAGTGTCCAGGCAGAATCTTCAGTATTAGTACCCAAAGCGGATCCAGTGCCCGGCCCGCTCCTTCAATGATTTCGTGAAAACAGATCAAATCTTGTCTTAGTTGGTCAAAACATGTTCCACTCTCTGACAGTCTGGTCCCTCTCCATTCCGTTATGCTGGGGATGGCACTATTCCCAACATGGGTCACCTTGTTGAACACGTATTCTTGAATTTTACACGTATCTCGATCGATAATGGTCAGGAATTTCGACCCGATTTTTCAAAAAAGTGGTTGGTGGAAAAGATACTAACGAAAAAAGAAAGAACAGAGTATTTTTGAGACATATTATATATTGTATTCGTTGGCTAGCAAGAATTGGCTGGTTTCTCATAAAAATGGAAGCCTCATAACCTCCTTTTCAGTTTTCATCAGACAACCCGTCCACATCGTAACTTCCAACCTTCTAAAAACCGTGAACAGGCCTCAGCACAGGTCTCCCCGGGGGCAAGCTGGGCTTCGTAAAAGGGCCAAAAAGCAAAGGGGGCTTCGTACTGGAAAAAATTGCGTTTGTTACTTCTAAGGGAAGCATAACGTTCATCAGGCGAGGTAGGGCCATTAAATAAGTTAAGTGACCTCATCATTGAGCGTGGAGAGGCTGCTCATGCTTTGAGCGGCGCAACAGGGGCGACCGATGCCGAAAAATGGCTTGCAACGAGGCTGTTCGCTCTTTGAGCGGCCAGGCGCCTGTCCGCTCCAAGTATTCTGATTGGAGCACATATTCTACATACACCGTAGGATTTAAGAATTCCTGCGCAGTCTGAACGCAACCAAATGACATGATATCTTCACTAACAAAAGAACTAAGGGAACACTACAGCTGTTTGAACGGTCGATCAAAACTTATGTACCGCACGAAAGATATACGCGAAAAACCCTTTTCCGGAAATTTCGTGGAGCTGCTGCGAAGTCAAGACTTTAAGATTGGGCTTGAAAATTGGAGTGTGGGGAGAAGTAAGGGGGCACTACAACTGTATTCTCAGTATTGCCACAACGGATGTACGGCGCAAAGAATATATGTGAGGGAGACCTCAGGTTGCCCCCCACGCCCAGGGCGACCTAAGTCACTTACTGAGCATACACTTTTTTATTTCACATAATTTTTGGGCCTTTGCAGCATATGCTTTTTCTTCAAGGTCCGCTTCATCATTCAAGCACCTGATGGATTCGATCCATGAAGTATGGAATTCATAGTTCTCGGAGTGTTGCTAACTTGAGGTAATTTGGCGTTCAAAATACATAATGAGCATACACTTTCTTATTTCACTTAATTTTCGGGCTTTCGCAGTGAACACTTGTAGTACCCCTTTAGTTCTTTTGTTACTGAAGATATCAAATCATTTTTTTGCGTTTACACTGCGCAGGAATCCTTGGAATCCTACGGAGTCCAAGCCTGTAGAATATGTGCTCCAATCGAACGACGCCGCGTACTAGTTTCAACGCGTTCTCCCGGGTGTGGAGCGTTAGTTGCGATTGAGCATTAATTGCATGAGGTGCGAAGATCTCGCACCTCACTCGCACCTCAGCAACATTGGCAACCGTTGCTCTAGCTGTCTGCGTTCTCTAGAGTTAGTAAGGGCAGCTGCCAAGGACAACTCGGACTAATTGTCGCGGGCGACATCTATTCAGACACTTGGCGCGGCCGGGCGTTCGTCGGCCAGCCATCCCGTAGTTCATGTTATTAAGGAAAGCGGACCTGGAACACAGAATTGTAAAAGGTGACTCGGGACTGGACTAGCATTCTTTAAAAATTCCAGCCTGGACCTTTCCTTAGGGGGTTATTCGGTGCGCTTATCACGAAAATCGACGATTATCAAGCAGATGAGTCTAAGAGTGAAGCGTTTTGGATTGCAATCACTTTCTTCACTTCCTACCCCCTTCCAGTTCCACCTTGCACAGCTCGCCCATTTTTTCCTACTGGAACCAAACAAAATTGCCTTCAGTGCAGATTTTGACAAAATTGATCTCTACGTTCGTTCTGAGAATGCTGCTGAACCTAGGATCGCAGCAGAATCTGAGGGGACAAAATTATCGAGTGCTGCCTTTACCCGGCTGAGGTTTGTGCCAACTGCGACATCGCGCGCGACATACTTTAGGGATCTCGGCAAATATCAGTTTTCTGGGGAACCGCCCACACGTCGTAATGGGCGATGCGAGTGATCTGGACAATTAAAGGCGCGAGCGAGGTGCGAAGACGCTAACGACCCTTGAAGCATATCTGGGGTCTCGCACCTATAATTGGACCGCAACTAACGCTCGCCATCCCGTTCTCCCTTGTGACAAGAATCACCTGTTCATCCTCACACGTTCCAGTGACCGTTCCATTTCCTTCCATCATCGTTTATAGGGTAGTTTACACCAGCTGCGTGCGTCAGACGCACGCATCAACTTGCGAAGGATCGTCCACGAAGACCGTTCGGCATGTACATCCTCAATGAAAAGAATGTACGGCCGCCTCGAGGCCGTAAGGCGGTATTTATGGTTGATGCGCGTCAAATTTGACGCGGCGATGCACAATGCAAAACGAAGAGATGAAGAGAATGCGCGGCAGGATGCGAATGTTCCTGGCTTTGCCGCGAACAAACAGCGTGCTAATCTTCGCCGCATCGACACATCGCGAAAACTTCGTGAAATTTCAGGCCGACGCGTCAGATTTGATGCTCATCAACCATAATAGCGTCTAAACGCGTGCCCCTGAGCCGCGTCAGCGATGCGACTGGCCCTATCCTTCACCATATAGACGCACGCGCGTCAAACGCACGCATCTAGTATAAATTGCCCTTTGGTCTGCCCAACTTTTTAATCCGTTCCTTTTCGGATTGAAGGTTTTTCCTTCAAATCTATGCCCTTTTCAATTTTTTTTTTTGCTTCAGAATCAGAATGTTGTGCCTGTATAGTGGAGTCGTTTTGACAGTGCGTCGTCCGCGGCAGCGGCCCTGCTGGCATTGGGGCGATTACATGAGATACGTTCCCCACCTGCGCTGCGGCGGCCGCGCGGAGCTAGAGCATAGACAGGAGGGTGGTGGGAGGAGGCAGTACAGGGACCCGTTAGTAATCAGGGACGCAGAGAGCGAGAGGAATCGCGGTGCGCGGCAAGCTCTGGCCGTGGTTGGGGAACGTATCTCGTGCAACCCATTGGGGCACGCAGTGCGGTCGGTCAAACAGTTGATCCACGATGGATCCGGCTTCTTTGACGAGTTTTATCGTCTGTCCCCTTCTTCATTTGTTCTTAGAGCTGAGGAAGAACAATATAAGAGGAAACAAGAGATAAAACTGTTCAAAGATACCAGATCAATCATAGGTCAACTTTTTGACTGGGGGCGGTCGTATGGCGCGATTCATCGGGTGGCACTAGACACAGGCCGAATCTGGGGCGCGCTACTACCACCCGATTACGGTCTCGCGTCGCGGTTGCCTGGATCTGCCTGAGGGAGCAACTCGTCCATCTAACCATCATCCGAGCGTAGACAAAAACGTTGGACTAGCTTTACCTGTGGTTTTTAGGGTGTAGGGATGAACGAACGTTTCGAACGTCAAGCTTATTTGAATACCCCAGAAGATATACTGTCAAAACAGAGAAGTTTTTACAGAAGCCCAACGAATTCTCTGTTACAATAAGAAGCTTCCTGAAATATCCGAACAAATACTTCTAAAATGTATACTTTCCAAATTTCCGAATAATTCAATTACCCGAACTTGTAGCTTCCTGAAGTTCTTGGATTAGGGGCGCTACGGATGACTCGTATATAAAATTGAACTCTTGACGTCAAATTAGTCTATGTAAAGATTAATTTCGTCAAAGCTCTATCAGTTCTATGTAAAAATGCAGCACATAGATAACTGAAACCTAGTTTCGGAGCTTCGTTACAGATAGGTAACTGCGACTCTGTATGCTCTCTTCCACTGTAGGATAGTAGAGGAAAGGTGGACGAGTTGCTCTGCCAGGCAGATCCATGTAAACCGTGACGCATGACCGTAATCGGGTGGTAGTAGCGCGCCCCAGACTCAGCCTGTGTCCAGTGCCACCCGAAGAATCGCGCCATACGACCTACACCCCTTTTTGACCGACCGCGCTGCGTGCTCCAGTGCCAGCGAGCCGCTGTCGCGGAAAACGCACTGTCAAAACGACTCCACTATACGTTCCTCGGATTGTAGTTTGCACTATGAACTCGTGCCCCACCATGAGCTGTTCCCCGGAACTCCTTTTTTAGAGTGGGTTAACGTTTTCCTTTCGTTTGCATGTTAAAAAAGGGGGCTTCGTAAAATTTTGGTTTTTCAAAGGTGGCTTCGTTTTGATTTTGGGCCGGGGAAGACCTCGTGCCGGGGCCTGACCGTGAATTTCAAGGTCTCTATGGCTAAAACCTATACATTTGCAATCAGCTCGTCGAGAAGAGTAAGAAGATGCCAGATTTGAAGTATCGAAATTTTTGCCTGGACACTGCCTTTAAGTTAGATTTCTACGTTCCAGCGACCAGTCCAATGACATTCTCATCTAGCACGAGAAAGACTTGAAGAAGCTCAGTGGTTTTTTTTTCTTGTTTTGAAGGTACTGTGGAAGAATCGGTCATAGTTCCTAGAAACCAGAAGAAAAAAAAAACGATGGAACAAAGCATTGGTATAGAATTTTGTTGTAGATCAGGCTCAGTAATATGCCCTAGCATAACAATAATGCGCCGATTCACACAAAACCGCGTAGCGAATGCAGTCCGCGTCTGATTGCTGTTGTTCAAACGGCTCCTCTATAGTGTCAAACTCCAATTTCTTATACCCCCACTGTGATCGCAACCGAGTTTTTGTTTGCCTCATTTGTATCTTAATACCTCATCTTTATGCCACCTAAGAATTCGTTTGTTCTTATTTATGTTGTCTTCATACAACGTATCAAACACTTTCCTTTTCTGTTCTTGTTGTTTATTGTTTTAAAATATGGTTAGAGACTTTTTGCAGAAAGAAGCGGCCTCCGCCATCCCTTCGTCGTCCTAATCGGGTGGGTGATTTTGTAATCCAATTTCTTTGGCAGTTTCACCTTTTTTCTGTTTTTTAGTTGTTTTTTTTATGTTCTCTGCGTACTTGATTATGAATTGAAAATGACATCTGTTCTCCATCACTATCCCATCTCATATCTAAGGAGAAGAACAGATGGAAAGAGCAGATGCTAGAAGTCCTTATTTTTTAACCATTGCCGAATGTTTGGCAAAGGAACATCTCCGCAAATGCACAGTCTTCATGAATGTCATTTGCAGAGGTTCCTTTGGATTAGTGTCTGAATGAATGATGAATGGATGGTTAAGAGATAAATCTTCATTTTATTTTTTCTTGATGAGCGGACAGTCTGTTAAAGTTGCTGGTGTATATCCGGCGATCATCTTTTCTGTTTGGATATGGCTTAGGTAATACTTGCATTTTATACAGCTATTTCTGGCCACCAGTGGTGGATAGAAAACCCAGTGGTGAGGCGTCCTCTTCATACAAAAACATTTCAATTGGAAATAGAAAATTCGTAGTTATTAATTTCATAGGTTAGCTGCTTGAGGAATCAGTGCAAGGCTTCCATCTTCATCAAGTACCTTTTTTTTTCGGAAGAACCATTTACTGTTAAGAATTTCCGTCACTTCTAGTGAAATGGGTTGTTCCACTACACTGTTTGCTGTTATAATGCATCAGCTTCTTACACGTTGAAATTGGAGCTTCTCGATGTTACATGTTTTGAATTGGATAACACTGGAAGAGGGGGAAGACTTTATTCTTGCAGTACCAGTAGAACAAGAAACAGTACACGATGACCACGGTATAGGTTATACATAACGGTAACCAGGACTGGCTACAGGGTGTTTTTCCGGGAGAAAAGATCGGTGCAATTGCGGACCCAGTACAAAGGCTACGTGCGAATTGCTGGAACCTCCGCTTTCACATGGTCTTTCAACTGAGAATTTGATCTATTGGAATGGATCAGATCGCGCGCGATGTTTACTCCAAGGTGAATGCCCTGTATATACAGTGCGATGTGAAATGAATGGCATGAGCTGTTGTGGTGGGCGCTCCACTTGATCCTCATCAGTAGAAAAACAGAAATTAATTATACGGAATAAGAATTGCCATAAGTGGAGTAAAATAAGAGCCCAGCATACATATTGGAACTACAATTGAACATATGCAGTGGTATCCAAATACCTGGAATGAAGGCGTAACATCGAGAATCGTTTTCTAACGTTAAGCAGTGGAACACTACTATGAGTACGGCGGAATAAGTACTTGTCTGAATTCACTAGAAACGCTTGTTAGAGTGTATTACATTACTATTTGAGAACCCTCAAAAACAGAGTTTACAGAGAACCTGGCGCTAGCTGCAAATGGGAGGAAATGCATTGGATATACAAAGAGAGACTATGGAGGCGATTAATTAATTAATCCTATGAGGTTGGACTCAACCAACCAAGCAGAACAAAGTCTTCACGGAAAACGTATATTCTCGGCCAAGTGAAAACGAGTAGTGGTTTAGTGAGTAGATATGTCCGAAACCCTCTCCACATTGTTCGGATTCCTTCACTGATCCATCGAATTGCCGTGGGCGCGAAGTGATGTATCGTTGCAGATATTGACTTCATCTTTCCAATCTTTCCCAGATCCAATTCTAGTCCAATCCCTCCTCTTTTTTTCCTTGAGGTCCTTTTCAACTCCAGCTTCTCGTAAGTTTATAAAGTGCGGGGAGCTATAGCGGAGTTAAGCGTGATTCTGGAATAACTCTTTCTTTTAGAATCCTTCTATAGAGCCCAATATGCAGTAGCCTTTGCATCCATTTAGCAGTTTGTCTTCCGTGCAAACAGTGATCATCTCCTGCGAATCAAGCGGCAATATGTGACGTACAATCGCCGATTGAGGACCGTTCATATTGAAGGATCAACATTGTCATGGCCAGAGGGTAAACCTAAACTAGCCGGTAGAATTCGCCATATGTCAGAAAGGCTCCTTGTTCTTCCCAATGGTGAATCAACAGTAGTGAACGCGGTATGGATTAGCGAATTTCCTTACCGAGAGCTACATTCTATGTAACGAGACCCACTGCGCTGTAATCTTTCTACTATCAGAACCAGCTCTATGTCTTCCCGCTTGCAAGCGAGATCGTGTCAGCCTATAGAGTACGTGTGTATACGTGCATGCCTTCACTCAAATTCACAAAATCCACAAATCTGGGTGGACGGGTGGGCACTCAATAGGCAAGAATAAGCCGGAATGGGCGATTTCATAACTCACGCGTCTACACAGACGCGTGACCTAATTTCACAACGTATGCTCCTTAGCATGCACAAAATACCGATTATTGCTGTTATGCGACGAGTTAGCGAGATTTTTGCACCAGTAAATCTGAACTGTAGTGATCCAAAATAAAAAGAATTGGTATCGTTTTCACATGTTAGCAAAACATGCGCCACGCAACCTCAAAGACCTTCGTAACAGTCATATTTGAAGCACACAGTTATCGGAGTTCTAGTCTAGGTATGCAAAAAAAAAACTTTCAAGTCATTATAAGCATGAATTCCTTATTTCTTCTCATCAATGTGTGTAAGAAAAACTCACCGGGAAACCTGCAATGATAAATGGCTGCGAGGGAAACTCGGCCAAATCCCACCCACTTGCGGCAAAACCACCTAACTTTTCAAATTGATACGACTTTGATCTATGTGTAACTGTTCTCGTACTCCCCACATCACTGGCCCATCCACTATAATTCTTCATTTTCATCCACTATACATGCGCATGATGGTGCTGTATGTTTCAGGAACAGGGATTGTCCCGCTGTCGGTTGACGGATTGTCACAGTAATCCGATGCCTGCGAATCTAAGCGGAATTGGCGTCGGAGCGCGCTATTTCACACAGTTGACAATTTATTCGTGCGGCTTGTAGTATAGCTCTAGTATATTCGCTGTTCTCGACTTTTGGCCCCATTACTCATATTCCTATGGAGTTTGGATTGCAGTTCAGCTATTCTGAGGATTTCAACTGCAGTTCTATTACAAACCATGGCTTACCGTAACAACGGATAGAAGGTACAGAATCCATTTGATGATAGCATGATGCGTAGGCGAAAAAATGCTTTGAAGATAACAAATTGGTTCCCACAATATTCCAAGAATTCACTCACACTCACTTTCAACGACTGTCTAATGTTTTTCATGAATCCACGTGCTGCAGTTGGTATAGTCCTTATCAAGAAAATAGACGGATTCCGTAACCGCAGAGTCGTGGCGGGACCTACACGAGAGATGCGGAAGGGCATGGTCTAAGTGAGAGGGTCAGCTAGGTCCCACCTCGATTCTGCAGTCGCGACACTATGAAACCGCACGCGCAATCCGTCTATCTTTCCGACAAGGACTATACACTGTATTTAGGAAAATTCTTTGGCTTCCGCTGATCCAAATCAGCATATCTTTTGAGTCAGTGCGGGTGCGACGAGTACCTTTCTCCTAACGTCTTTCTTTGGATATGTAAGAGGATCTTAGTAGTATTTCGCTAGAATACAGCACCATTTCTGGAAGAGGTTTTAAGTTCATTGCCGTTGTCAGCCGTATTGACCTTGCATAAACTCGTGCAAGCCCTTCCGCCGTCAGTGATGTCATGTTGCTATCCTTGACGCAGCAACCTACCTCGGCCCCAATCGGTTCATATTTCTTCACATTTTTCTCTATACGCAAAGGAGAAAAAAATCTCTCATTTAATCCTAAGAAAGAAAGATGATCACATATTACTTTTTACTAGACTCAGCTGAACCGACAAATGTCTGTCCAACATATTTTTAATATATTCGGGTGTGGTGCGTTATACATGGAAAGGGGTGGGGCCAAGCTCTACGACTGGTCGATTCACCCAATCGGCCAACTGCAGAGCCCGTTAGCGCCCGCCCACCCCAGGTATAACGCTCTACACCCAAAACATTTACACGTGTCATATGGATGCAATAAATGAAGTAAATGTTGAAATACTCAATCACCGCTGCGATCGAGACTCTTTACCATCCAACCGGCTAGAGAGTTTTTATTTTGGACTGAAATTGCATATAGAACTCCTCAGAATAGCTAAGTTGCCCCCAAAACCGCCAAGAATACAAGTGATGAGGCCAAAAATCAAGAACAACAACTAAACCAGAGCTAATATTCTAGTTGCCGAAACTCAGGATTGTGAACTGTGTGAAATAGCGCGCTCTGACGCTAACTCCACTGAGATTCGCAGGCATCGGCTTATTGTGGCATTTCGTGATGCTCTATTGTCGAAACATCAGGTCCATAGAGCATTCCATTTAAAGGCAGTTGTCACCTCGTTTTCGTGTCTGAGCTTCGAGCAGATTCTGAATCTCCTCGACACGCTGAATCCAACGGTGTACCTAAAATGTTACAAAAAAGGTCTTTAAACCCTATTTTTAAACGTTTTTCGGGACGGGGTTTGTAACAGTTTGTCGAGCCGAATGGACGCGTAAAGCCGTTGATCTCATCGATCGGACACGTCTAGACGTGTTGGCCAACACTGCGAACTTGGCGGGCAGCCAGCACATTCACGGACCGCTCCGCCCAAGTGGTCCGTGAACTGCACTTTCGGACCCTCCGAAAACGGAGTTTTTGTCGTTTTTATGAGCTTTGACGTACATCTTTGAAATTAGAGTGATGAGGTGGTCTAGAGTCTGCCGGTATTTTCAGCGCACGAAACGAGGTGACACACTGCCTTTAAGAACCTTGGTTGGCATAGGTATAGAAAATTTCGACTGTTCTTTGAGTTAAAGACCAAACCCTCCTTTGTAGGTTGTCCTTATTAGCTAAATAGGAAAGTGCGGGCCTAGCCTCTCTGAGTACCCGATACTAATCTGTATATATAAAAGTCAAAGTTTGTGTGTGTGTTTGTTTGTATGTTTGTATGTTCGGAATAGAAATCGCGGAGGTTGAACCGATCCGGACGAAATTTTGCAGGATGCCCCTACAGGGGACGGCGGAGGTCATAGGCTACTTTTCACCAGGGATTATCGATTGATTATATCGATTTTATTGAATTTTCGTTATTTTTGGCCAGGGGTCGGTGGGGACATGTCTTCCGGGGTTTCTCAATACGCTGAATACGAATATGACAACCATTCTGCACGAAATATTGATTTATTGATTTTATCGATTTTTTCCCACTTTCGCTCGGAGTCGGACAAAGACATGTCTTCTGGGGTTTCTCAATACGCTGAATACGAATATGACAACCATTTGCACGAAATATTGACTTACTGATTTTATCGATTTTTTCCATTTTCGCTCGGAGACAGACAAGGACATGTCTACTGGTGTTCCTCAATACGCTGAATACGCATATGACATATGACACATTCTGCACAAGATATCGATTTTATTGATTTTTGGCTCTTTTGCCCAATGGAGCGGTGAAGATATGTCTCCTGGGGTTCCTCGATACGCTGAATATGAATATCACAACCACTTACACGGATACATCGATTCCATATCACCAACATAGCTTTGCTAACTTCTCGCCCACAATTCGATGGGGAAGGCTCACTTGGGCTTCGCTAACATGCTGATCACCAAAGTTATGGAGATTTTAATGAATTTATCGGTGATAATAATTGGCCTCAGCAGTGTGAGGTAGCCAAAGTAGTAAAACACCCGAGCGAAGCCGGGTACTGCAGCTAGTAAATTATACAAGTGGCAAGTGCGCGACTTACTTCTCGACGGGTTTATCTATAAGGCATCACTGCTGGCAATCGGACATCGAATAATAGCTCACACACAGGATATAGTACATAAATACAGTCAAGCACAAATATAGCGAAGTAGTTTGGGTAGTGATCTTTAGAAGATCGGATCGAGTAGGACGAGGGCTGGACGATTGGAACGACAACGGTCTCGCGACCGTCTCCGGCGGGGGGTCCTCTCCTCTCTTGACTGGTCAACCTCGCGGCTCGTACCAGCTTGTCCTCACTGTTTCGTTCCTCCTTCTTTTGTACGCTTCGGCTGTCGGTTATCGTTGGCGAATCTGAAAACAACTCAGAGAAGCATGGGAAAGCGATTTGGATCAATAATACATAAAACTCAAGGATAATGGAACACTCACCTATTTACATGAAGTATATAGAAGTTCCCACCATATATCACATTTGCGTTCGGCTCCAAGAACTTACGGTCCCATCCCCCTGGCGCCATGACCTGGGGATACGCACGCAGTGCAACGCGCATAAGATGGAGGCGTGGCTTGCGAATTGCTGAGCAGAGTGTTGGCAGAGTTCAATGCACAAGATGGTGAATTAAGCACTATAGATCGTTTAAATTTAAATGAAGGTGTAATTAATAAATGTAATAATATAATTTTTCAGGAAAAGTGGACGATTTTGAGAAATAAAACATTGATCCAAGGGTTATTTGACATGCTGATTACGAAGTGACATCTATTTTGTATCAAAATGCCGTTTTTGAGGTGTTTCAAGCATATATGGCATAATGCATAATTTCCCCAGAATTGCCAGTGCGGCAGTGCTGTTCATGATATGTAGATGCGACAGAGCCACAGACGTTGAAAAATTTGAGGCTTTGAAGTGAAACAAAGTAAAACAATTGGAATCATCTTTATATTTGTAAATGCGATGGGCATTTTGCGTATTGCACGTGTTTTTAAAAATATTTTACATGCAAGTTTTCCGTAGATCTTCTGTTCTACATATTTTATTCCCAGGTGGCATATAGTTAATGTGCACAAGTTTTTCGTTAAATTCGGTGATTTCAACTCGAAACAGTTTCCATTCCTGTGCACAAGAGTATCAAATATGTGGAGGCGAAATGTGCGTGTTTTTGGGCAAATCCAAAATATTCAGTTTATTACTTTTCACAATTTATCTCTGAAATTAGAATTTTCAGCGTTTTTAGCAAATAATAACACGTGATGCTTTGCTAGCTCATCAGTACCTAGGATGCTTTATGAGTTTTTTCTTCCCAAAATGTTTCCCACCTGCATTTGTATTTTCTAAAACGTAATCGATTATTAATCCATCGTAAGAGGAGGTGTAAGAAATGCCTGGCAGATACGCACTATGCCCGCAGGCGTACCTCAAGGATACAGTGTCGTCGGATCGCCACGCCGTACTTGTTTTGTTAATATTGATTTTCTGGAACCGAGAATGCAACAGCCGAATGGAATATGATCCCAGAGTGAGAAATATGAAGTGAGCTGATATTTAGTAATATTCATAAAGAATCTCGCTCTATGCACTTCACCACTCTTTTCAGAAGCAAACTTTTCCATTCAGAGAGTTCGTTTTTCGTTGTTATGAATTAGTTTCCTAGCGGTTTCGAAATTCCCGCGTGATAGTGGATCAGATGAATGAAGCCTAAAGGGGCTTTCATACATTTGCCGCGGCGGCGCCGCCGCCGCCGCGGCAAAAGTGGGTGCGCGGCAAAAGTTGCCGCCGAGCGGCATGCCGCGCTTTCACACAAACGTCGCCCAGCGACAAAATACCCCCTCGACCATTCCTTGCCGCTTGCCGCTGGGCGACGTCGCCGGGCGGCGCCGCGGCAAAAAAGTAAACAAGCTCTTGTCGCGGCGACGTCGCCGCGGCGCCGCCGCCGCGACGTCGCCGGCCTATGCTTAACCATGGGCGACTGCCGCCGCGGCAAATGTATGAAAGCCACTTAAATGTGCCTTCATCAAATGCTTTATAAATGCAAATCCAGTAGTTTCACGAAAGAAACTACACCCATCCAAAGCCTCAAAAGTTGAAAAAGGATATGACGATACAAAACGCACCGAATTTTGAACGAGGACGTCAAATAATCTCATATATGTTGATGACAATTCATGAAAATCTATAAAAACTTACAACGTTCCACCATAAACATAGGCAAAATACATACATCACATTTATACATACAAATTTCTTGCAAATACAGTTATCATATTTTTGGGCACATAACACTAGAAAGAAATAATTAACAGTTCAAAAAATTTCCCGATTATTCTAGGGAGACAAAGGGCTGTGATGCCTATAAGTACTACGAGTGCCACAACAGCTACGACGATCGTCTTCCATGACGATACCGCGACGCTGATGATGTGTCCAATATCCGGGTAGTTGTACATGTTGACATATGATGCTTCTTCGGTGTCATTGAAGAACCGCACCACTTCCATGTGGGGATGGTATGCCAACGTTCCAGTAATGTTGAAGGCGTTCACACTTCTGCCGCATCTGACTTTGCACTGCTCGACGAAGTTGGCGGCAGTTGAATGTAGAGTTGCCACAGTATGTGCTGTGAATCTGTCGCACAATGCTACGAACATGTTATCGCTGCACAAGATCTCCACCATTGTTGGATATTTCGAATGGTAAGAGAACGTCAGTTGGGCTCCAGTTAAGCAGTTGTAGCATCCACGAACGGGTGAAGCAGCGATCTCACAGTCTTCATCGTTGACGATATTTGCCGTGTTCCATTCTCCAGTTGTCGTTATTGTCAAATCTACAACGGATTTTTGACTGACCGCAAGTATTCTTCCACTTGCTTCTTGCAGTTGAACGATGGATGTGAATAATGGCACTCGGCTGTCTATCGAACTGATTTTCTCCGTTATGTTCGTGTTTTTGCACCGGTAGTTGGCTTCCGTATCGGTGGGGAAACATTCACACGTGTCTTGAACGTGGCAGATTGAAAGATTTCGTGTGCTTTACATCGTCGGACATCTCAGAGCGAATACGTCATTTTTGTCGACTGTGGAGGTCTCCTGGTTTCTGGTATTCACCGCTTGTAGGAAGGCTCAGAAGTGGAACAGTTGGCGTCGTTATAAACTCCAGCGTGATATTCCCATCTTTTTCCTCGTGAGTGGTTTGGGCTCCAATCTGTACGATTTTGTTTTCTCGTTCTCCTTTCGCACTGATGTAAGTGTATTTCATGATTGCCGATTCTTCCCAAGTGGGGCAATTGAAAATCTGGTACACTTTCTCATTTCGCGGCTTGGCAAAGGAACGAGAGAATAGGCATCCCGGTATAGGTAGCAGACATCCGCACCCACCGCTTCCACATGATGATGTACATCGTGAAGTTCCAGGAAACTCATGTGTGTTATGTAGCTCTGGAACATCGGATCTTGTGCTTATGTGTGCACACGTGTCCGATGAGCAAGAACCAGCAAAGTGACATCGTTTGGCTGATTCTGTTATAATACTGACATTTCTTATGTAGAACAGAACAGCAGGATTGCACTGTAGTAAAACGTGTTGGAGCTGTACTTCCAAGCTGCCTATCGTTTTGTTGCTGTGGCGAATCCTGAAGCAGGCGTGAGGGCGGTGTTCGCTCAGCGTGATCCTGTTCTCCATGACGTAACGGCGGTTGAGAATTCCATCTCGTCTGGTACATAGAGTGTTGTTGGACGTCAGCGTATGAGTATACTGACATGTGCTTCCTAGCTGGAAACAACACATCATGACGGCTGTGAACGTTGTGATTCTCGATTGCATAGGGTGAGAGCGCACGCAAATTTCTACAGGTCCTTTCAGCTCTTTATGTCCCACTTGTTGAACTTGTTTGTGTTCCTGCATTCCTTTGCTTCGACAGAGACTGAGTAGAAGTTTTCCTCGGAATCCTATGTAACACAACAGCCAGATGAGGGAGGTTATGATGTAGAGTAGGAGTGCAGTGATCGTGGTGACAAGTTCCGGTGCGCATTGGGGATTTCCGAAGAATTCCGCGCAGAATGTGCATGTGATCGTGCTGTAGATGTCGACTGTCGGGCAGATGATAGTTTCCATGTGCTGGACTGTGTTTATGATCGTTCGCCACTGAACTTTGTTTGTGTTTGTGCTCAGCTATCCGATATTTGAAGGGAAGGGCGACCTCTTTTGGCCCTGCCTTTGGAGGAACCATCCCGCAGTCTTTGTAGTTGATGCACAGCTGCGATGATGTTGCTACACTAGCATTGATGGTAACTCCCAGCTTCGAGCATGATAGTACGGCTGCCGAGGCCGTGTTATTGAAAATCATGGCTATCATGCACAAAGTGATCATGACTGAGCTGGTGAGAGATTTCGTGGAGCCGCAAGCAGTGAGAGATGTACTAGTTGCTCCATAGCGTACTGGCTTTTTGGCGGCCCTCGGAGGTTGCTTCCTTGTTTGTACGGTCTCGTTGGAAGGTTTCCTCTTGAGAATCTTCTTGACCTTGGACAACATCCCTCCTTTGCTGGTTGATGTGGCATCTGTTTCTTCGTCATCATTTGCAGAGGATCGGATTTCCAATGGAACAATGCGATTGAGCGGTCTCTGGATTTCTCGACCTGTGCTAGTTCGGAGAATCACACTCCTGATTTCGCCATCTCTGCTTGTGATGAGCTCGAGTATGACCGCCATTGGCCATTCACCTCGACTAAGTTGAGACTCTTCGTCTAGAAGTACAATGTCTCCGACTTGTGGATCACGATTTGTCGACTTCTTCCTTCTTTCGAACAGATGGTGACTGTCTCGAAGTTCTAGAAGGTAGTCGTGCTTCCAAATGGTCCAGAACTTCTTCGTGAGCTTTTCGGTCTCGGAGAGAGCGATCCGCGCTTCCTTTTGAGATGACAGCTCCGGAGTGGTCCGGTAGTCGGGATCAACTTCATCATTGTCTGATGGCGTGAGTTGTGTGCTTCCGAGGCGCACAGCCTTGTAGATAAAGTCTACCGGTCGCAAGAAGTGACAAGGAGAGTCTTGGTCTCCAATGCTAGTCAATGGTCTTGAGTTCACGATGCTTTCGATTTCGCATAATGTGGTGTGAAGCAGCTCAGATGACAACTTTTGGCTTCCTCTGGTTTTTTGAAGAGCTCTTTCCATTATGCCGACCATTCTTTCCCATACTCTTCCCATCCATGGTGATGCTGGGGGTATGAAGTGCCAGGCGATCCGGTGTTCGGCGAGGAATAGTGGAACATCTTCTCCTTCATCATCGTGCAGATTATTGCTCAAGATGGATACGCTTAGTCGGAATTTGGTTCCGTTTTCGCTGATGATTCTTTATGGCACTCCTCGCCGTGCGATGAATCTCTTGAAGGTGAGCAGAAAACTTTTCGCTGACAGATCTGCGGCTACTTCAAGGTGTACTAGTCGAGTGACCAGACGGGTGTACAATGCGACATAGCGTTTCTCATCTTCGCCACTTGTCAATAGGACTGTGGGATCCATGTAGTCGACTCCCGTGTGAGAGAATAGTGGAGCTTGTGTGACCCGTTCTTTGGGGAGCGGGCCCATATCTGGATAGCTGAATGGTGCAGAATTGAATTTCTTGCACGTCACACAGTTTCGCACAGTCTTCTTGCTGAGTGCTTTATCCTTAGGAATCCAGAATCGCTGGCGGAGTTCACAAACAAGTTGGTTGCTCCCACAATGCGCCATGCTTCTGTGTATACTCTCTGCGATTCTTGCTCCGAGAATGCTTTGTCGAGATATATATATCGGGCTGGCTACGTCCTTGAGCACATCGGCATGCTGGATCCTTCCAAACCTTTTCAAGATGCCTTCATTGTCGTATCCTACGTTGAAGTGCTTGTTCTGGATAGCAGCGGATGTTCCGTGGATATTCTGCTCCTGTTTTATATACACTTTTCTGCCAGCTCGATTTCCGCTGCATTTGGCGTCATTGTTTGAACGCCATTGTCCAGAAGCTGTAGACGCGTGTTCTTGCTTGAATGACGGATGAAGCGGAGAGAGTAGGCGACTATCCTCCTTAGCTTGGAGTAGTTGCTTATTGTTTTCACCGGCCAGATAGCATCTGCCCTCTCTTCCTCGGTACTCTGGACAACGAGTGTTTCGACGTCTTCAAAGGTGTTTCGTTCCAGGTTGTTGATGTGAGTTAGTGGCCAGGTTTCGCATGGATAATTGAGCCATTTCGGTCCTGTCCACCAGTTGGATTCAGCAAATTCTTGCTTAGCGACTCCTCTTGTCGCACAATCTGCCGCGTTCTCGTCTGTCGGAACGTGGTAGAACATGACTGGACTTGATGCTTGTATCCTCTCTGTTGCGAAGCCGATCTTCTGAACCAGTGTCGTGACTGTTGGAGGGAGTTTTTTGCTGGTGTGTACCCAGGACAATGCAATGGTAGAATCGCTGAATACATTCACTCTCGCGAACTTGACTCCGCTCTTCGATATGGTCGATTCCGCTATGCTTTATCCAAGGAAGATTGATATTAGCTCCAGTCTTGGGATGGTCTGTTCCTTTTTCAACGGTGCAACCTTCGATTTTGCTGTGAAGAGTTGAGTATCCAATTTTCCATTTTCTGCAGTTGTTGTGACATAGAGGCTACATGCATATGCTCTTTTCGAACTGTCGACAAAGATTGACGGGATATGTTTAGCTCTCGCATCTTTCTCCAACACCTTCCTTGGGATCGATTTGCTGAAGCCGATAATGTTGCTTCTGATTGTGTTCCACTGTTGGCTTGCTTCGTCTGGCAGAGGCGTGTCCCATCTCAGCTTCATTTTATGGATGTCCTGTAGGAACACCTTGGCTGGTACAATGAGGGGAGTAAGAAGTCCTAGTGGATCAAAGCAGAATCCGTTGATCTGACTGAGTACCGTCCTTTTGGAAATCTTTGTCTGCGTCTTTTCAATACATGCGAAGGAGAGGGTGTCGTCGCTGGAGTTCCAGCTGACGCCGAGCACTTTGATCTCCTTGTCTTTCGCTCTGTCCGACTCTTTGATGGTGTCGTTGACTCTTGTGGAGTTGGACAAGTAATCCCGCAGGTTCATTCCGATTGAAGAGAACACCTGCTTGGAGGCAGTATATTTCCTGATCAAGTCGTCGGAAGTTTCTCCTTCGAGGAGAATGTTGTCCACGTATAAGGATTTTGACAGTTCTTTCCCTATAGGACTGTTTTCCTGCTCGATATGCTTGAGAATGGACTGATTCAGAATAGCTGGACTTGCATTTATCCCTAATGGGACTCTGCAGAAGCGGTAGTACTTGACGTTGTCACTTTCTGCTGGAGAGTTCCGATCTTTAATCCATAAAAATCTTGTCGCATCACGATGGTGATCCGGCAGCCTTATCTGTAGGAAGGCTTTCTGGATGTCGGCCACCATAGTATTCTTATGCGTACGGAACTGCAGTAACACTTCGTGGATCAATGGAGTGAGAGCATGGTCTTCGTATATGACATCATTGAGACTGAACTCGTTTCTTCCATGAGATGATGCGTCAAATACAACCCGTAGCTAAGTGCTCTTTCCAGGTGTCCATACTTGTCGATGAGGGAGATAGAATGCGGTTACCCCTGTAGTGTTGAAAGCGCACTCCTCTATAATCCCTTCCTTGATGTAAGTTTGGAATGTGTCATCGTAAATACGAAGCTTTTCCTTGTCGTCGCGTAATATGCGAAGGAGAGCTTGTAAGCGGCGAAATGCGACGTTGAAGTTGTCCTTCAGTTTGTCGACGTTTTCATTGAAAGGAAAGCCGGCTGTGATCACGCCTTCCTTTATTTGAATCGTCTTCCTGTAATCATCCATGAACTTCATGATGGGAGCTTCGTCAGGATCATTCTCTGTCTTCTATCCAAGTGATTCCAGTCGTGCAGGTTCTTGATGTCCTATTTATAATGTTCCCGTGAAGAAACAGCGGGCTGGCAATCACTAAAGCACTTTCATGAACTTCAGCGCTAGCCTTCATCTGCGTTAGGCTGGCTCCAGAAATGGTGTACCCGAAGACGGTCGGTGTTAAGATGAGTCCTGAAGGAAGCGTGAACACCGGACTACCGTGGTCTATGATAGTACTGAGAAGGTCTTGCCCAATGAGCAAGTCTGGCGAGACACTTCTCTTTGTAAGTGTCTGTTGAGCGACGGCAACATTAGAGCTTGATGTGAAGTTGAGGTCCGCTTCTGATAGCTCTGCCGTGTTCACGGATGTCGTCAGTTTTTGCTTCGTGTGCATTGACGGTTTCTTCAACTTTTTAGGACTATGAAGGCTCTTTAGGGTGACTTGTACTCCATTAGAGTTGAAGGTTTCTTGTAATTCACCCATTCCAGAGGTGGTGAATGACGTGGACCCGGTGGTCCTGAGCTTGAGCTCTTCGCTGATTCCGGATTTGATGAAGCTTTTTCGAGCTCCAGAGTCGAGTAGTGTGACCGGTTGGTAATCCCACTCAGCTTCATTGAATATCATCGCAGTCGCGATTTGTAGGACAAACTGATTGCTGACCGTTGTGGTTTTGTCCAATGTGGGTATCTGGCGTCCATTCTGCTGGTTATGATGCATGGTTTGGACATTTCTGTTGTCACCTTGGTGGCGGTGATTGCGGTTGACTCCATTGACTGGCGGCTGTCGTGTACGAGCCGCTGGTGGCAGTTGGACGTTCCTTCCTGGTTGTCTGGGAAAGGTTAGATATCCTGGGTCTTGCCTTTTTGTTTCCGACAAACACAGTGATGAATGGTGTCCTTCGTTGCACCTGGGGCACAATCCCATGATGGTGCAATCCTTAGATTGGTGGTTTTTTCGCCAAACACCTCCAGCATGCTTTCTGTTTTTGTACTTCAAATCGACGCGCCTGTGGAGTTGTGTATTACGGGCAGTTATGTGGTGAATGCTGTTGCCCGCACAAGCACAGCCCTTTCTGTCTCCTTGGCGTGTTCCTTTCTTTTCCGAACTTCGTTCTGTTGATGCTTCGTTTGGGTAGGTTGTCTCAGTGATTGTCCTTTGGAAATAGAGTCTCTGTCGTAAGAGCTGTGGCTTCTCGCAGAGCGATGACGTTGTCGATGGTGTTCATGATTTCACTGGCGTCGAAAGAGTGGTCGCATTCCGTTTCCTTTTGGATTACTCTGGTGCAGATGAACTCAGGGAACTTCGATAGAATCATGCGGCGCCAGACTCTGTCTGCATTCATCTTCATTCCCGTTTGTTCCAGGTGGATGATCCTTGAATTGATTGCCTCGAAAGTTTCACGGCAATTTCGAGGGCTTTCCGAAGCTCTCTGAAGGCGTTCGATCTCATTTATTATGATATCCGCCATGTTTGCCGAACGATCGAATTGTTTCTTCAGGATATTGACAGCTGCATGGTATCTGTCTCCAACCACTGGAATGCAGCTTATTCTCCCTTTCAGAGCTTGTTTGAGGAACAGGAAGTTGTCGATATCAGATAGCTCGTCATCGTTGTGGAAGAGAGACTCAAACACTGCCCAAAAGCTGTTGAACTCTCTGTAGTTGCCGGAGAATGACGGTATCTCCAGTATTGGCCTCCTTATCTTGATTGGCCTTTCACTCCTGCCGTTTGCAGTTCCCTCAAAGTCATTGCTGGAAATACTCGGAGCAGTACATTGCAAAACACTTGACTGTTCTTTCAGTTCCTGTTGTGTGAACTGTATTTTGCTTTGACATTGTGCCGTTGCAATTTCTAGTTGATGTGACTCAGGCTCGAGATGCCTGTTGAGTTCAGTCATCAATTTTTCTCTTTCCTTTTGGTCCTGATTTCCGGCGATGTGGTTCAATGAGGCGTTGATTTGTGCCTCTTGCATTTTTACCGTGTTTCGTAAGGAACTCAGAAGGTGCTCCATCTCCCTGCTTTTTGTCCTTACATATTGCTCGCATTCAGACCTTCCTTCAGGGAAGGTGAATGGTTCGTCGAGGCGTTTGATGTCGGCCTCGATTGTCTTCATCAGTGTGCAGGCGTTGTTGATCTTCGCCTTGAATACTTGCAGTTCGGCCATTTTTAGTTGGCTTCTGTTAAGTATTTGTTGACTGCAGAAAGCTTGGTCGCTTTCTGTAGGGCGAGTGAGGTAAACGAAGCTGGTGTCGCAACCTTTATTGGGCCGGCTGTGCAGCTGGTCTCAGATGCTGGGTTAATACGCTGGCCTGTTTGGCTTCGATGCGGTGTTAACCTTCAGGTGGTACCAAGGATGCTTGGACCACAGCCAGTTACTGTGTCTGCTTGGTCAGGCACTCTGGTTTGCTAGCAAGTTCGGCTGTTGATTGAGCGCGAGCTGTGCTTATGAGCAACAAGCCTGCCTTAGTAGGCCCGAACGCTGTGCTGCGTTTCCCCTGGACAAGGTGGCGTAGACCTCGTCAGGAGCCGTGCTTTGCTGTGTGCAAAGTCGGTTGTTCCTAGTGAGGCTGGCAATTGGCGTGCCTAACCTCAGCTAGATGAACAGCAAGCGCGTTGTGAACGCTTCGCTGTTTTCCTCTGGTGGAGATGGCTGAGACCTCACCAGTAACCGAGCTTTGCTGTGCGCAAAGACGGTTGTAGAACAGAGGCTGGCAATTGGAGTGCCGGACCTCTGCCTATAAAACATCAAGCTTGGGCGCTGTGCTGCTTTTTTTTTTCAAAACTCGGGAGGTTTTGATTACCTGCTCGAGTTATGAGCAAGTCGAGTTCCGGTTTACTCGACTTGTTATCCAACTGTCTACTTGCTCAAGTTTCGGAAGAGACTGTGACAGTTGGATGGGCCTGGCAAAATCTCTTCCACTCTCCGGTTCCTTGAAAAAGGACGCTTGGGAGAGTTTTCAAGATTTTGTGGCTTTGAAAGGTTGGCTGCTGAAGCCGAACCTAACTAAACAACAAGCGTTGCTGAGACGCTGTGTTCTTATAAAACTCGAGAGTTCTTTTGGCTGAACTGCTCAAGCTAAAACCGAGACGAGTTATTGGTTACTCGTCCGGTAGCACACTGTTCAACTGGCTCAAGTTTCGGAAGAGACTCTCTGAACAGTGGGCCGAACAACGCAAAGTCTTTTCTGGTTCCTTGAGAAAGACTCGCAAGAGAGTTTCTATGACAGAGGTGAGGTGTGCTGCCACGCGGGTCTTGGCCTCAGTTCTCAGGTTACTCACAGGAGGACGCGCACGAGAACTTAAGGTGGGATCACTGACCGATGCACCAATTTGTAGGGCAGCCAAGTGATGGGCTGGACGAATGGGAATCAGACGTTTATTCCCTGCGCAGGATAATGACGAGTACAATATACATTCGGGCGTCCCTTTTATGCACCCAGAAATGGGCGGGTTGACCCGATGAGGAACTGCTGTGGTTAAAGTGCCAATGGATATAAAAGGGGTGCCGCGCTAAGGGTCGACCCCGACTGCTCAATTGTCCCCAAGTTGAGTGATTAGATACCTGAGTACAACTTCTGGCGAGAAATAGCTCATGGATAAATACACAATTGATCTTTCATTCTAAAAGTCATAAGAAATATAAGGTTGATGATGTATAAATCATCAACAATAACTGACAAAATCAGAAGGTCCTGTAAAAAACGACTCGGTGCATAAGAAAAAGCAAATATTCCTCTATTGTAGTGCGTTGAAGCTTTTTCCTCATACAGAGTGATTATGAAGTTATTCGCCTCAGAGTAACACCACATCCCTAACACGCTGACGACAATAGGACCAACGGGTGGGTCCCAGCTTGGCGGCCACCACGGACCAAGGGACTCACCGGTGGGTCCCACGTCAAAAATGAGGATCCCGAAATTAGAACCTCCTGATGCCTTGCACACGAGGATTATTTCACCCATCGAGTTTGGATATGATCATCATTTTGTACCGTATAACCAAATTCGCGGGTTACGGTAGGAATACTTTATCACTCTTATTTAAAAATCGATAAAAATACATCAAAAATAATGATAATGAATGTCAAATTGTTTTATAGATCCATATTTGCGATAAATGTCATGATCATTGAAATTTATCTAAAAAAATTAATATTATTGGAAATTTTATTTACTGATTGATTGTGGTTGTTATTTATTGATTACGAGCCAGAGCGCCGCTTCGCGGCGCTCTGACTCGGACCCATTTGCCACGTTACCTCAGGGCTAGGTAAACTCTGAAAAAAAGGAACCCCGAGCCAGAGCGCCGCTTCGCGGCGCTCTGACTCGGACCCGTTTGCCACGTTACCTCAGGGCTAGGTAAACTCTGAAAAAAAGGAACCCCGAGCCAGAGCGCCGCTTCGCGGCGCTCTGACTCGGACCCGTGTGCCACGTTACCTCAGGGCTAGGTAAACTCTGAAAAAAAGGAACCCCGAGCCAGAGCGCCGCTTCGCGGCGCTCTGACTCGGACCCGTTTGCCACGTTACCTCAGGGCTAGGTAAACTCTGAAAAAAGGAACCCCGAGCCAGAGCGCCGCTTCGCGGCGCTCTGACTCGGACCCGTTTGCCACGTTACCTCAGGGCTAAGTAAACTCTGAAAAAAGGAACCCCGAGCCAGAGCGCCGCTTCGCGGCGCTCTGACTCGGACCCGTGTGCCACGTTACCTCAGGGCTAGGTAAACTCTGAAAAAAAGGAACCCCGAGCGAGAGATCTTTCATTCTAAAAGTCATAAGAAATATAAGGTTGATGATGTATAAATCATCAACAATAACTGACAAAATCAGAAGGTCCTGTAAAAAACGACTCGGTGCATAAGAAAAAGCAAATATTCCTCTATTGTAGTGCGTTGAAGCTTTTTCCTCATACAGAGTGATTATGAAGTTATTCGCCTCAGAGTAACACCACATCCCTAACACGCTGACGACAATAGGACCAACGGGTGGGTCCCAGCTTGGCGTCCACCACGGACCAAGGGACTCACCGGTGGGTCCCACGTCAAAAATGAGGATCCCGAAATTAGAACCTCCTGATGCCTTGCACACGAGGATTATTTCACCCATCGAGTTTGGATATGATCATCATTTTGTACCGTATAACCAAATTCGCGGGTTACGGTAGGAATACTTTATCACTCTTATTTAAAAATCGATAAAAATACATCAAAAATAATGATAATGAATGTCAAATTGTTTTATAGATCCATATTTGCGATAAATGTCATGATCATTGAAATTTATCTAAAAAAATTAATATTATTGGAAATTTTATTTACTGATTGATTGTGGTTGTTATTTATTGATTACGAGCCAGAGCGCCGCTTCGCGGCTGAAAAAAGGAACCCCGAGCCAGAGCGCCGCTTCGCGGCGCTCTGACTCGGACCCGTTTGCCACGTTACCTCAGGGCTAGGTAAACTCTGAAAAAAGGAACCCCGAGCCAGAGCGCCGCTTCGCGGCGCTCTGACTCGGACCCGTTTGCCACGTTACCTCAGGGCTAGGTAAACTCTGAAAAAAAGGAACCCCGAGCCAGAGCGCCGCTTCGCGGCGCTCTGACTCGGACCCGTTGCCACGTTACCTCAGGGCTAGGCTGACTCGGACCCGTTGTGCCACGTTACCTCAGGGCTAGTAAACTCTGAAAAAAGGAACCCCGAGCCAGAGCGCCGCTTCGCGGCGCTCTGACTCGGACCCGTGTGCCACGTTACCTCAGGGCTAGGTAAACTCTGAAAAAAAGGAACCCCGAGCGAGAGATCTTTCATTCTAAAAGTCATAAGAAATATAAGGTTGATGATGTATAAATCATCAACAATAACTGACAAAATCAGAAGGTCCTGTAAAAAACGACTCGGTGCATAAGAAAAAGCAAATATTCCTCTATTGTAGTGCGTTGAAGCTTTTTCCTCATACAGAGTGATTATGAAGTTATTCGCCTCAGAGTAACACCACATCCCTAACACGCTGACGACAATAGGACCAACGGGTGGGTCCCAGCTTGGCGTCCACCACGGACCAAGGGACTCACCGGTGGGTCCCACGTCAAAAATGAGGATCCCGAAATTAGAACCTCCTGATGCCTTGCACACGAGGATTATTTCACCCATCGAGTTTGGATATGATCATCATTTTGTACCGTATAACCAAAT
Organism: Ancylostoma caninum; assembly: GCA_037903475.1. Classification (NCBI taxonomy): domain Eukaryota; kingdom Metazoa; phylum Nematoda; class Chromadorea; order Rhabditida; family Ancylostomatidae; genus Ancylostoma; species Ancylostoma caninum. The sequence continues at coordinate 21,413 of JBAJFG010000279.1, read as the reverse complement.
TCGCGGGTTACGGTAGGAATACTTTATCACTCTTATTTAAAAATCGATAAAAATACATCAAAAATAATGATAATGAATGTCAAATTGTTTTATAGATCCATATTTGCGATAAATGTCATGATCATTGAAATTTATCTAAAAAAATTAATATTATTGGAAATTTTATTTACTGATTGATTGTGGTTGTTATTTATTGATTACGAGCCAGAGCGCCGCTTCGCGGCTGAAAAAAGGAACCCCGAGCCAGAGCGCCGCTTCGCGGCGCTCTGACTCGGACCCGTTTGCCACGTTACCTCAGGGCTAGGTAAACTCTGAAAAAAGGAACCCCGAGCCAGAGCGCCGCTTCGCGGCGCTCTGACTCGGACCCGTTTGCCACGTTACCTCAGGGCTAGGTAAACTCTGAAAAAAGGAACCCCGAGCCAGAGCGCCGCTTCGCGGCGCTCTGACTCGGACCCGTTTGCCACGTTACCTCAGGGCTAGGTAAACTCTGAAAAAAGGAACCCCGAGCCAGAGCGCCGCTTCGCGGCGCTCTGACTCGGACCCGTTTGCCACGTTACCTCAGGGCTAGGTAAACTCTGAAAAAAAGGAACCCCGAGCCAGAGCGCCGCTTCGCGGCGCTCTGACTCGGACCCGTTTGCCACGTTACCTCAGGGCTAGGTAAGCTCTTTTTCATTTGTGATAGCGCTGGAAGTCCAAATCGTTATGGTTCGGGCACAATTAGGTTGTAACAGGAAAAAAGTGCGTAAACGTTCTATTCCTACTTTGTAAGCACAATATTAAGCTCATAGAGTGCATCATTTGTTCCCCCGACCGTTAATTTCCAATTGCTATTACTACTTAATGCTTTAGAAGGAGTGCGGTGAAAATTTCCGTACAACTCTGCTGTATTTGGATGATTCACGTTTCTGATTGCGAAATCACACTCGCTTCATCAGTGGTTCTCCCACTCTGCTTTAAAGATCAAAGATATTCCGTTTTCGTTGCAAATTGGACGTCCTAATTGAAGATTTCCATGTTGTACACATACATATACATGGGCGTGTCATTGGGCGTGTCAATTTTCGCAATTGAGCCCGTGGCGGCGGGCAAAAGAGGTGGGGCGAGGCGAGTGGATCAATGACAGCGTGACCTGTCATCCCTCGCGCGGCGATGGGGGGGTCTGCGCCTTATATAGAGTAAGATTTGTCGATAATAACTGTAAGAATATTAATAAATGATAATAATGCATTATTATGCCTAATAATATAATCACTTCTGTTTTTATTATTCATTTGTTAAAATAAAATCTATTATTACTGTACTGGAAGGATTGAACGAGTATTTCGCCTTGGTCCAACGTGGCACATTTCGCCAAGACGTCGATTGTCGTCAATGTGTTAAACCTGCCAAAAATTGGGTTTTTTCTTCGCCTTTTTTTTCCAGCATATTTGTAAAGGATGACAAAACATTAAACATGATTCTCAAAGAGGAAGTCAAGCTCTACATTCATGTAAAATTTCGGCTTTCAAATTTACCTGGGACCAGTTTTATTCCATTGGTAAACCGATGGTAAACCGTTGGTAAAAGTGGCAATTTTCCCATCTTTTTGCTACCGAATTTCCACCCGAATTTAACCGTAATAGATCAAATTTTTCAAAATAATAAGATGTGCACCGGAAAGAGCAAATCTTCCTGAACGAATTAAACCATTTTCCCAAGACACATTCCAACCCTTTTTAAATTCGTAACAAAGAACCACACATGTGCACGTGTACGATTCCATTTCCGAGTGAAAGAACACCACTAAAGCGCGACCTTCACAGTTCAAAAAAAGTAATCACAATTTGTTTTTGTTCATGAACGTAGATACTTGACGTCCTACTGCTTTAAGTGCATTTTTCCATTTTGCAAAAATTAGGCTATGGTGGGAGTCGAACCCTGGACCTGTTTGAGCATGATTATGACGTCTGCATCACTCCGGTTGTTTATATTAGGTCGTCAAGTATGAAATGTCCTATTTTATGAGCGGTCAGTTTGACAGTCTCCATCTTCGAAGATTTACTAGATTTCTTCTCATCTTTATTTTCTTTATGAAGTTACATCCTCTTTCTTTCAAAATCACTTCCTGGGTTTTCGATCAGTTTTCGGATTTTTGTTTAAAAGCATTTTTTGTAGAACTACTCAAAGACGAAAAATCGTGTCGTTTTGGAACATGGGTTTCATTTTCCAGCCATTAGAGCTGAGAAAGCTGGGAACATCAGCGTAGTGTTAAGGGACACTTGGTTAGTAAATGCACTGAACAGCGTTTGCTAGGGAAGTTCCGCTCAGCTGACATGAAGCTCCAAAGTGAAGCTTTATGATGAACCTGAATATCGATGAGCTGGAAGCCGTAGCCGAAGCGGATAGGGATCAAACTAGGTCAGCGTAAACAGCAAGGTGTGAACTCGATATTCCAATAATATTTAGGCATTCAAGGCAATGTAGCAATTAAGAGTAGTTCGGTAAACGAATTTTTCCCAATCTGACCCTCAAAAATGGGTGGCAATTTTTGACCATTTTTCACAGATCCAAGCTGCTTAAGCCAGAGGAGCAGGGGTGAGGACCCCCTACCACTCACTGTACTGGGCAAACCTTACTCTATCTGACCACAACTCCTTCCAGAGATTAGCTCATTTCTTGCTGGAGAAAATGTTCAATTTTCAACATGATGTTGGAAACGCTCTTCGCCACTTGATTGTGTGGGGATAGTATAGGAGCATATTCGGATATCTTATAATGCATCTTGCTTTAGAAACAATACTCGAAATCTTCTCATCAAAAATCGGACATTTCCTACTTGACGACCTAATAATAAGTGTATATATATGTGGCATAGACATGTGCGACAACTGACTGGTTGTTTCATTGATAAAACGTGAATTTCAAGAAAAAAGTCAGAAATTGAAAGGTAAGAAATTAATCTTAAAAGTTAGTTGATTTCAAAAAATATCCTCCCGATATTTTGCATAGTTGAATTACAATAATTGAAAACGTGAAAAAATTAAATGTTCTGGAGGAGGTCGCATTTTTCACGTCTACAAGGGGGGTCAGCTCGGGGTCGAATTTTTACCGACTCCACGCTTGACCCTGACTGCATCTAGTTACTCGCATATTTGGTATCTGACCAACTTTGTTTCCCCGAAGATCGAAATGCATTAAGTTGCTAGTGGATGAGGAACTAAATGTGACATGAATACCTGATATTCTTTAGGCGATAGCAGCACGTGAGAAACCACCCAATCTGGTTTCGGTCTCGGCGTTTTGCGAGGCATCGTTGGCACTTTCCTGTTTTGGCGAGTCAATTTGCGTGGCTTCCTCCAATTGGTTCTTTGACGACGGTTTCACCTTGCCGACCGTATTTCCTTTCACTTTCGGATCTCTTGTATCACATGCGTCCGCTTTACACTAGAAGTTTTTGCTTATTAAAAGAGAATGGCGGTGTTCGGACAGTCATTCCTTCGGTTCTCTTTGTTAAGTGCTTCTCGTGTTGTTTTTGTGGAAGCATCCTCTTTGCCAGTCTTTATGGTCACCGTTGTTTGCTCGGTATAGATTTCGGTGTTGTGTCAAGACCAGTCGGAACATTTCCGGAGGTTCTGGATGCGGTCGGGCTGGTTTTCGACTTCGCGTCGCACTAAGCGTTGCGACGATCTCTTGTATCCCGCCCACTGTTTTCGCTTTTCAAATGGCGAACAGTTTCTTTTTTTCATGTTGCAATATTTTCTTTATAGCTCGTGCTACCTCTATTTTCAATGTTCTGTCTTATTCTCCCATGTTATTTTATCACTGTAGTTTATTTTGATCTCATACTCGAGACGCTCAAATGACTGGTATTCCTATTTAGTGGAAGCTGGAGGGTGTGTGCCCAGACTGCGCCTTGCGCTGCTTATCGTCCCTGCAAGCTGCGCCTGCGGAGGCGCTGAACGGGCCACACCACGAATTCAGTCCTTGTACATGGCTTCAACAGAATGCCATGTCGAGCTCAACCAGATCTCTTTGGCCTCATAGTATGGAAGCCGTTACAACAGCTCGTCTAGCTTCCTGGGTGCTAGCACTCGATCCCCTTCTTCTTTCGAGTTTTGTCAACAGTCGACCACAGGTTCATCGAAAAGGTGAGGCATGAATTCCTCCTCAACTCAGTGTTTGTGTATGGAATTCTGAGAGAAATCTTCCTGATTCTGGACGGAGGAACGGAACTTTTCACTAATGCCATTCTGTAACGTACTGTTGGCGCCATTCCATGGCGGTAAAACTTCTCTTAACAAGGTTTCTTGAAAATATGTTGCATTATAGGAATATTTGCATTTATAGTGTCCAGTACCGATCGCTTCTAGTTACTACTTGATAAATTATTTACTCACGAAAACTTCTCCAGGTTGTCTTTTGTTTTCTGTGAAGTTGCAACATGGTTGTTCCATTTACTCTTCGTTTCTTCTATTTAACTGAAGGGAAATATTAATGATGTTTTTCCTTCTTTTGATCCGCTAGATGCATGCAGTTCAGTTTTGAGTTTCATATTCATCCTGGAATGGTAAGATTCGTTCTCCTATACTTGCGTTGTGGATGAGAAGTATAATGAGCTTTACTAAACGGAATATCCAGCAATCATTAATAGTCATATCCTGTACTACTGTGTAAAGATTCACTCATTTCATTGGAATATTGCTTCATCGATTACTCCAGTCTCAATTTACATACCGCCTCCTTGTCCCTGATCGATAATCACATTTGTAGTTTCCATTAGGTTCTTCATTTTGTCGCAATCTTCGACTTTGGTATTGATTAGCCAACGTCGAAGATTGCGACATGTACGACTCTTAATGTACAGCTCTTTACTTTTTTTCGATTTTTTTAGCTATTTGTGAACCTTCTATTTCTCGAATTTTCTCGTTTGCGAAATTGCTGAGGCTTCTTCGGAACAGCTGCTCATCTCGCTTCCCGAGTTCTTCTGGGTGCGTTTTGCGGCAGTAGTGATGTATGCAGGGTCGGTTTAGGCGCAACGGGAGTTCCTCTGTAATGGGAGTGGAAAGAAGCAGGTCTGACGGACGCGGACGAGAGACCAACGCGCATCTAGTCTGCGCACTCAGCTTGCACCCACCTTGTGCCGAACCCCGCCCAGTTTTTTGCACGCTCTAATCCCCTCCCCTTCCCACACTGCCACCCACTACGCAAACGCAAACATACACCCACCTCGAAAGAATGTAGTTTTGAGGCTTAAGCAGCCTAGTCGTCTGAGATTCGAGAAAATGTGACAGGGATGTGAGCAACCTCTTTCGGCCGGTTTCATTCCATTTAATCATTATTTGCTGCGTCGTTAGCTGAGACAGAAAAAAACGTTTTGGAGTAATATGGGTGGTTTCAAGGAATTTGTGTCACTGGAAGTCCCAGTGATATTAGTGGTAATCGTAGTGGTCATTTGGAGGTAATAGAGTTGAACATGTCTCCTCGTGTGAATTCTACAGTCTCTCCGTTTACATCGAAGTTGTTGGTTTGTCAAAAATCTGAAGGAGAATTAGTACTGAGAAGAAAACTAGCTTTGAAGCAAAACTTAATATTTTTATAGCAATTTTAATCGAACCAAAATTATTCCAAATAGAGAAAAGATACTTGTTCCTAACGGTGTTATACGGACACTTTTTTTATGTGCAGACTATATAGAACAATTTCAGTTTTGAAACGAGTTTATCTCTGCATGGACACGTGAGTTCACTGTCATTACCTCATAGAGTTATTGTTGCAGTCGTAGCCAATTTAATGGAAATACCACATCCTTTCCCCCGGTGGAATTCCTATTCTCATGGGCTTCTCTTCTACGGTTATGACCGCGTAAAATTCTGTTTATTTTTACTGATTTATCCACTTTTTCAACTTTGTCGACTTCAGTTTGTGGAGATACTGTGCACATATGAAGTTTCCGATTTATCACTTCATCACTTATCGTTTGTACTAATGGAGTAAAACTCGTGTGATATGGAAAATTCATTGTTACGTATAATGTCACTATTCTTGCTTATGTGCTTTTGTTTTGATAACGTACGTCTGCTACGCCGAAGTTTATACATTCATCACTTTTGAAGGTGGTTTGAAACATTCTTCACTCAAGTGAGAAATATTCGTACAAAAACACCATAAGAAGGCAACACCCTAACCACGGTGACGATTGTGCCTTTCTAAAGTGTAGATTCTTCATGTGGTTGCACTCTCGCAGAGCCTAGCCCTCCGAACAGCAAGACACACTATGTATTGTATACATACTTTCGGCGTTCCCAGAGCCTTATGTTTATCAAGAAATCATTGTTGCTGGCTACCTATATGACATGAGCGCCATTAATATTCAAATTTAACTCTACTGTCTTTTACACAACTAGGCAAAATGTTATCCATCTGATGGATAGCGTTCCAATTAACTTCTGCAAGTTCTAGATAGGATGAGGTTTTCTTCACGCTAGAATACCAAACGCTGTTATAGGGGTCGTGTACCTCACCTTTCGTACACGGTATGTTATCGCGGATTATTTGATCTGTGCATGATTTATCGCATTTTGTATTCTCCGGAGACATAAAGTGAGCGTCAGTGGCGGTGCGTTTTTTTTTTGCAGATTCTGGAAGTACGGGGCGCGACTGCGCCCCTGGCGCTGATTCCTGCCGCTGCGAAAAACTGTACGGTTTTCTTAATGACTAAAATCAAATATAATAAAAATCGAGGAAACCCAGACTCGGCACTATGGCAGCGAATCCGGCGCGAGCAGCGCAGTGGCATCCGCGCACTTTCCGTGTTCGCGAAAGAAGCGCCGCCATCGACGCTCACTGTAGCTGTTCCCTGCTTTTAAGAGTATTCATTCTCAAAGTAGAGGTAATGACCTTCTAACATTTCTCAACTTTCGTGTGACTTCTGTCCGCAAGACTGCCTCCGAAATATATCACTGAAATAGCCTTGTCATCGCCTATTTTACTTCAGGGGTTACGTGTGACTACTATCTGTTTTTGCAGTACGTTTTCCTTACGAAACATATTTGACATTTCCTTAACTGAAATAAGCAACAGAAACCTCAGTTGGAACCATAAATTATAAAATTTATTTCAGTAAATTAATAAATTATAATTACTAAAAACAGCAGATTGAATGCTGCGAAGTTGAGGTTAGGTAAAGTTGAGAAAAAACGGTAAAAAGGCAAAATCCATAACTAGATCACTTCCACTTCTTGTTGTCCTTTGGAGTTTCAAGAGTTTGCGGAGGTCAGCCGTTGGACGTGAAAGTCAGTTTAGACTGTGTGTAAGAATGAAAAAAAAAACAGGCGCTCAAGGGCATGACCAGGGTCGAGCGTGACGATGGGGTAAACTGACTCTCAATACGACCCCCTCCCCTATTTCCTCGTTCGATCCCCACCTCTCCACGACCCCCACTCCCTCCTACACCCGCTTGTTTTCTCTGTTTCAAGGAAGAAGGTACAAAAGAAACACATGAAAAGCCCAAACTTGTAACTAAAACAACCTCAAAGTCGATATACATCCTTTCTTATTCGATCGGACCAGCCCAAACTTGTAACTAAAACAACCTCAAAGTCGATATACATCCTTTCTTATTCGATCGGACCAGACTGCCAGCAAGAACAATCACGCCATTACGTGTTAAAACAGGATTGATTGGCAGCGCATGCGAGAGGTCGTCTTCAGCGCTGGCATTCATCGTGCCCACTGGTTCGATTCCCGCCACCGTCAAAAAAATTTTTGCACGGGTCGGAACCACTTTGGAATTTAGTGTGAGATGAAGGGAGTGGGAAAGTTTGAAAATGAAGTGTGATAAGCGAACTCGATCGATTGCACGTGCAAGAATTCGCCCGCAGGACCTGTCAGCATCGTAGAAAAGTAGGGTGACTTAGACGTCGCCCTGGAGTTCCCTAACTGGAAATCAGCAAATGCTTTTAAAAATGGCCATAATGGACGATAAGCTCTATCTTTTCCCGGAGTTTCAATTTCCTAGGACTTCATATGTTTTTGGGAGCTCGATGGGAAATTTGGCGAATTTCTCATCGATTTCCCATCTAAGTTGCGGGAAAACTAACAAACTTCGTGGAGCCAGATTCTGCAATCAAATGGGAAATTTCCTCCTCTTAAATTACGTAATAGAAAGTTTTCGTGATATCTGCAAATGGCTTTCCAGTGACTTCCCAAACAGATTTACTCCACTTTCACCATCTCTTCAAATTGCGAAGCTTTCACTTCTTCAGCTCCCATGAAGACAGTTTGCCTTCCACCGAAATTTCACCATCTTCACGTAGTAGAGCCAGGCCTCAGCACAGGTCTCCCCGGGGGCAAGCTGGGCTTCGTAAAAGGGCCAAAAAGCAAAGGGGGCTTCGTACTGGAAAAAATTGCGTTTATTACTTCTAAGGGAAGCATAACGTTCATCAGGCGAGGTAGGGGCATTAAATAAGTTAAGTGACCTCATCATTGAGCGTGGAGAGGCTGCTCATGCTTTGAGCGGCGCAACAGGGGCGACCGATGCCGAAAAATGGCTTGCAACGAGGCTGTTCGCTCTTTGAGCGGCCAGGCGCCTGTCCGCTCCAAGTATTCTGATTGGAGCACATATTCTACATACACCGTAGGATTTAAGAATTCCTGCGCAGTCTGAACGCAACCAAATGACATGATATCTTCACTAACAAAAGAACTAAGGGAACACTACAGCTGTTTGAACGGTCGATCAAAACTTATGTACCGCACGAAAGATATACGCGAAAAACCCTTTTCCGGAAATTTCGTGGAGCTGCTGCGAAGTCAAGACTTTAAGATTGGGCTTGAAAATTGGAGTGTGGGGAGAAGTAAGGGGGCACTACAACTGTATTCTCAGTATTGCCACAACGGATGTACGGCGCAAAGAATATATGTGAGGGAGACCTCAGGTTGCCCCCCACGCCCAGGGCGACCTAAGTCACTTACTGAGCATACACTTTTTTATTTCACATAATTTTTGGGCTTTTGCAGCATATACTTTTTCTTCAAGGTCCGCTTCATCATTCAAGCACCTGATGGATTCGATCCATGAAGTATGGAATTCATAGTTCTCGGAGTGTTGCTAACTTGAGGTAATTTGGCGTTCAAAATACATAATGAGCATACACTTTCTTATTTCACTTAATTTTCGGGCTTTCGCAGTGAACACTTGTAGTACCCCTTTAGTTCTTTTGTTACTGAAGATATCAAATCATTCCGTTGCGTTTACACTGCGCAGGAATCCTTGGAATCCTACGGAGTCCAAGCCTGTAGAATATGTGCTCCAATCGAACGACGCCGCGGACTAGTTTCAACGCGTTCTCCCTTGTAACAAGAATCACCTGTTCATCCTCACACGTTCCAGTGACCGTTCCATTTCCTTTCATCATCGTTTATAGGATAATTTACACCAGCTGCGTGCGTCAGACGCACGCATCAACTTGCGAAGAATCGTCCATGAGGACCGGTCGGCATGTACATCCTCAATGAAAAGAATGTACGGCCGCATCGAGGCCGTAAGGCGGTATCTATGGTTGATGCGCGTCAAATTTGACGCGGCGATGCACAATGCAAAACGAAGAGGAGAAGAGAATGCGCGGCAGGATGCGAATGTTCCTGGCTTTGCCGCGAACAAACTGCGTTCTAATCTTCGCCGCATCGACATATCGCGAAAACTTCGTGAAATTTCAGGCCGACGCGTCAGATTTGACGCTCATCAACCATAATAGCGTCTAAACGCGTGCCCCTGAGCCGCGTCAGCGATGCGACTGGCCCTATCCTTCATCATATAGACGCACGCGCGTCAAACGCACGCATCTAGTATAATTTGCTCTTTGGTCTGCCCAACTTTTTAATCCGTTCCTTTTCGGATTGAAGGTTTTTCCTTCAAATCTATGCCTTTTTCAACTTTTTTTTTGCTTCAGAATCAGAATGTTGTGCCTTTACGTTCCTCGGATTGTAGTTTGCACTATGAACTCGTGCCCCACCATGAGCTGTTCCCCAGAACTCCTATTTTTAGAGTGGGTTAACGTTTTCCTTTGGTTTGCATGTTAAAAAGAGGGCTTCGTAAAATTTTGGTTTTTCAAAGGGGGCTTCGTTTTGATTTTGGCTCGGGGAAGACCTCGTGCCGGGGCCTGAATAGAGCTCCAAGCAATCATTCTTTATTCTCATTACCGCGGCCCGAAACTTGCTCCTGCCCAAGTGATTTAGATGGGAAGTTTACTCTCGGAGACCGAAATTTGGAGGAATTTCCCATGGAGCTCCCAAAAATATATGGAGCCATACGTGCGATAGGGTGGGGGGGGGGAAGCCGGGGATCTCTAAAGTGAAGGCGGTCTGAGAGCTCTGAGACCTCCGAAAATGAAGGGGGTCGTCGCCGGGGGGGAGGGGGTCCTGGAGAAGGCACTTTCCAGCAAACTATCCTTTTTCGTAGTCCGTTCATGGACAGGAACGGAACGGGCCAAAGGTTATTAAGTTTTTTTTCTGGTTTTTGCAAGATAATTCATGTTTTCGTGCGACGATCTTGCCATATTCGTGTTCAGCGAACATAGCTGCAATAGTGGAGAGACAGCTCTCGCAAAAGTGAAGGTTGCCGTGAAGGTTGTCTCTCACACAGGTGAGGGCATGGGGACCGGGAGGAAGCATTTACTTTTTAGTTTTTAGTAAATTTGAATTTTAATGGTTATGCCTATTTATTTATTCATTAAATTATTTTTATTTATTTATTTCATGTCATGTTCATGACTTCGTTTGAGGCTTCCAAGCGTAAAACGGCTAGAATTTCGATACACCGTTGCATGAGGTGTGAAATGGTATATACAGGGTGGCGAAAAATTACGTGCGCGTGATATTTGACTCTGTTTTATTTTTTATGTGAAGCATTCCTGCATACTTTTTCTTTCTTAAATACCTATTAGTTAAGCAAGAACATTCCAATTTTATCTTCCAACAAGAATGGGCTCTAGCCCATGGAGCCAAAACAACGATCCACTTCCTGAAGACCAAAATCAGCTCTTTTTTAGACGAAAGATTTGTGTCCTGCCAATAGCTCGGATTTGAATCCACTGGACTTTTCTGTTTAAATGTCTAGGGAAGAGCTACTTAGGAAATGTAAAAAACCCGGTGGATTTGCGAAGAGAATTGATGAAAATTTGAAATAATCCAGACGTTAACTACCTGCGCCGCACCATCGACTCCATGAAGAAACGAATTAACGCCTGCATCAAAGCTTATGGCAGACACATCAAAAATTTTGTGTAATTATGAAATGTCGCGCCCTGTAGTTGTACAGGAATAAATTTCTTGAAATGTTCATTGGCAGAAAATAAAATTCGAACGCCTTTTATGGCGCACGTATTTTTTCACCACCCTGTAACATGTGTTTACAAGTTTGTTCCTGGCATGGGTCGACTGCCGAAGTACTGGAAAATGGAAAAGTGGGGTTTGGCTGGGAGGCCATCATGGACGAAAGGATGAGGATAGAACGAAAGTACGGTCCTACGGTTATAGACCAAGATTAGCACTTTACGGCAGTGCAGAGCAGGCATTCCAAGATTCCCACTGCCATTTTCGCCAAACTTGACGAACTTTTCGCTATATTGATTTTGGTAGCCCTGCCACCGGCTCCGGGAAGAAGCATCCACTGATCTGAGGCATTTTTTTTTTCAGAATCTCCTGTTCCCATAGCCTTAGGACGTATATAATGTCCCGATAAAAGTTCTCTTTCCGAGGCTATAGATCCTTATGAACGCAGGAAAAAACTCAAGGTATGCTAAATTTGCGCGCCTACTGAGCTTTGACGAAGCAGCTTGCCTGGAAAGTACGGTCCTTACACAATATCCCATCAATTGAGCTTTCAGGAGATATATAACATGTTGCCTGAAAGAGCGTCCATCCCGCTGCCATTTTCGTCAGAGTTCCGGATTTTCGAATTTTAGTGCCATTTTCCAGGATTCTCCGGAAAGCGCGTGAAATAATACGATTATAGGCGTACTCAGCTCGTTATTCTGCGTCGATTCGTATATAACATTCCTACATTTGGTTGCGAGAAACCCGATTTCTGAAAGGGGGAGACGGCATAACGGGCCGTCTCACCTGTTTGCCTATAGCCTTTGGACCGTACTTTTTCTTCCATCCTCATCCTTTCGTCCATGACGGTCTCCCAACCGAACCACACTTTCCCGTTTTCTGGTACTTTGGCAGAAAATCGACCTATGCCAGGAACAAACTTGTGAGCACATGTTATATACCATTTCACACCTCACACAACGATGCATCGAAATTCTATCCGTTTTACATCTGGAAGAGACGGAGACGAAAATAATCGAAGAAGTGCTACAGTTTTATGGCTTCGCCCCGCCCCCTCCCTTTCCAAAGTGATGGTCCTCCTTGGGTCCAGCCTGAAAGTGATGGTGGGCGGAGCGTCTGTGCTGGGGCATTCCACCTATGTCAGCGAACTGGAAAGCCCTAGAACATGTGTCTTCGCGAACGATGAGCAAAATCTGAAAAACCAATAAATCGATACTTATCGATCACTCAAGGCATCTATTCTGGATTCAGTGGAGGCCTCCTTATTCTGTACGAATCACAAGAGGTACATTGTCCATCCGCAGTGGAGCAGTGCTGGTGGGGGGGGGGGGGGGAGATGAGTCATCACTGGAACAACGTTCTAGCCGCACATTTTCCTTTCATGGAAGAATGAAAACGCGGCTTATTTCAAAAATTGGAGGGTCTCTCGGAAAAGAGCATTGAATTTGCTGCAAATTTCTGCCAAACACTCAATGTCCCATTGACTGCATTCTTGTGCACTTTTGTGATTTCGAAAAACAATAAAAACACGCTATTTCCCCTATTTTTCTTTTCTTTGGAACATTTCATATTAGTGAATGGTACTAACCTGTCGTCAGATTCATGCCCCTACCATATATCCACTATATTTCATCTAAAAGCGCGTATTCTTTTCCGGGAGGGTACCGGCACCAAGCCCTATACAATGGCCCAGCCGATCTGGCACACTTTGTACGCACTATTTCTTTTTTTTTCTCTCACTACAGACTGGAGCCAATGAACAGGCTTTGGCTCCCCACCCTCTCCACAACTCCGTAAGAGTGAGTTCCACATGGCATTTTGTGCATCAGCTGATAGAGAATTTCCTCTGCTTCTTTTCTATGTACAATTCATACTATTTGGTTCGAAGTTAGAAAAGAAAACTCCGAAAAACCAGGAAAGCTTGCCATTTCTCCTCATTTCAAAAAGTCTACTTTTGCTCCTGTATAGTACAAAGAAGATGTTTCGTGTTCCATACAGGATTGCACAGCCTTTCCTCCTCTTCTACCTAGGTATGTCCGATTTTCAATTCATTTTACTTCAACAGATTTATTCCTCACCAAACTTAAAGTGCGCAAAATGTATTGATTTTGAAAAATGAAATTCGCCCCTCCAACAATGACTACTTTCCCAATAACTCAATTCCTGCTTAATCTACTAAGTTCGCGCTATGTTCAGATACCTTTCATGGTTTGGAAATTTTCAATGCTAACTGCGGTATTCTTCATGTTTTCCTTTCTTTTAGTGAAGGGGGTCTCCCGGACCCACGTCCAAAGTGAAGGGGGTCGGAGCGTCGGTTCCGACTATCGCACGTGCAGGAAACTCGCAAAAGTACGCAGACAAGGGTCGGGACCGCGGCGCGGCTTTCTTGGGCAGAGACGGGGCGATTTGCATGCCGAGCGCCTGCGTCTCTGCTCAAGAGAGCCGCGCCGCGGTCTGGGCACCTGTCTGCGTACTTTTGGAGTTTCTTATATGTATGGAGCCCTAGGAAATTGAAACTCTGGGTGTCGATACTTATTCTTCCAAATAACTACCAACCTTCTTTAGTTAGTCTACTTTCGTCATGGAATTGTTCTACTTTGTCATGGACAGATACCATTGCTTATGATAGGTGTTTGTAAACCGCCAGGTCATAATCATGATAGCACTTGTATAGATACCCCTGGCGGTTATTGTTTTGAAGTATGTACCTGTTGTACAGATATGAGCATCTAGGCCAACTTCGCCCCCATCTTTTGCATAAAAGGCCCTGGATGCTCAGATCTAGGATCGTCTTGCTCTACTGTCGTCAGTGGCTGTAGTCCGACTCAGGGAACCCTTCGAGGTGTGAACTGACGAGGACATTATCAGCATCGTCTGTGACTGTAGTCCAAGTCAGGAAACCCTTCGTGGTGTGAACTGACGAGGACATTAACTGTACCCAATAAACAGTTATAAGCAGTCGTATTCACTCCAAAACCCATTGGTCCCCACCAAACTGGGGAAAGATGGAGCTGATGGTCCTCTGGCGTGATCCTTCTTGTTAATTGTTAATAAGAACAGACCGTCATTTGTCACAATGTCTGAAAACAATCATAACCTTTCACTATTACCTAACTCGTTACATTCACTGGCCAAGCCACCCCTCCACTTAGCCCAGCCCACTCCAGTACGACCCCCACCCCCGGCATGACGCTCTTTGCCAGAAGTGTTCTACTATCTTATAGAGAAGTCAGTGTTGAATGCTGGATAATCTGGATGAAATAATGACGGGAGCTAATAGTATGAGGTAGTCGAAAAGGTGTAGTAAGATGCATCAGTAATACACATATTCTGCCGAGTGAGCAGATCCAGACTCCTTTTTTATACTTCACTTTTCGTTTGCACAAGAAATTACTGAATACTTTTCATGCCCTGAATTTGATAGCTCCGGGGTTGTAATTTATTTATTTATTTATTTATTTGTATACACCATAAAGGTGTGCCATCACGGTGAACAGTGTGTAAAAATGATATACAATAGGGAAGCACCAAAGAAAAGGGAGAAAATGAACAAAATTAAGCCGACCAGTAACGATTAGTTAGTCACAACACAACAGTAAACATGAACGGTAAAGATAAAGGTAGCGGACCTGCATTAGTTTCTAAAAGACTTGAGCGAACGAGATAGAGCAGAATAATTTCTTCTGCATTAGGTAATTGGGGTATGCGATTCCAGGATGATTTTTCATGGGAGTAGGCGAAGTTAATATCAGAACTCTCGGAATATCCAGTGAGTATTCTTCTGTAGGTGTAGAAGGTGCGCAATTTCGTTGGATATTAGCTCAAGTTCAACAAGCATTGCTATGTCCGGTCCCTTTTCAACCAGGAACGGTACAGATGCTGCGCAATGAAGGCTGAAGACCATTGGGATCATCCTACACCGAGAACGCAACTGACAAGTCATTCAGGGGCGGTCACGGAGGCGACTCTTTGATCTGGTACGAACCCCCGGCGTAAACTCGGCTGGATACCCGCTGGATACTTCCCCTATGCAAAAGCATCACCGCAACTGGGGATAGCCTTAGCGAAGGACCTCGTTGTGTAAGAGTGGTGATCAAATGAAAGTGTTGAAAAAGATGGCATGAAAAAAAGAAGATGTGCGTATGTTTGATGGCTCAGGAGTTAGGAACTAATGCAGGTCTTTCAGTTAGTAAACGAATCAAAACATCATATAAAACTGTTACTGACAGCATTGTGGTGGAATAAGTAAGGTGAGTAATCCAGTGAAGTGGAAAGGAAGCCGACAACCACCGCAAGCGAGGATAAGGCATCCTAACATTGAACGAAAGCATAGAATCGAAGTAGATGCTTTACACTAAGTCCGGATAGGAGTGTCGTGCTGGAGTCTGAAATCCTAAACATCGGAGATTTGTAGAACATGAAGCACATTCATCTTGGCCAATTTTCTCTTGAAAGCTGAAGAGTCATTGCTAGACATAATCTCATCAGGTAACAAACTAATCCAACGTGCTGTTCTATGAAAGAAAGAGTTAAAAACAAGCGAGTAGTGTTTCTGTCTAATTTTCGCATAGTGTATGTGGAAGCTGCCTCGACGCCCCGCAGTAGGTCGGAAAATCCAAAACTTGCTCGCTTTTAACTTTACCTCCATTTTAAGGATACGGAAACATAAAACCAGATCGTTGACTACCCTTCTGTATTTTAGGCTTTTCATGTTCAATGCGGTGAGCCTGGATTGATAAGAGGGGAGCGCATGGGGGTATCCAGGATTAGGAAAGCATCGATAGAACAGTAGTCTAGTGAAAATTTGCTGAACTTTTTCGAGTTTGAGAATTTGCTTCTTTGATATAGGACTCCAGACTGGTGAAGCATATTCTAGGTGTGGAAGTACGTACGTCTTATAAAGGCGCACCAAAAGCTTAGGATCATTGCAGCGAACGGTGCGGAAAATGGTAAAAAGACAAGAAAGAGCTTTTTTCGTGATATGATCCGTGTGTGGAGAAAAGCTGAGAAGGTTGTCGACAACAATCCCCAAATCTCTGACTTGATTCTGGTACTGGACCGTAATTTCTCCGTATCTATAGGGCATTGCGGGTGTGTCGCCAAAATGCATAGCTACGGTTTTAGCTAGATTCACTGGCAACTCCCACTTGATTGACCAAGACATCATTCTTTGGATAGCTAGGGATATTGAATGAATGAATGTTCGCCGACGATATTAAGATCTACCTCGCATATGACCGTAATGACCAAATAGCCGCACATGCTGCAATATCCCTAGCTATCCAAAGAATGATGTCTTGGTCAATCAAGTGGGAGTTGCCAGTGAATCTAGCTAAAACCGTAGCTATGCATTTTGGCGACACACCCGCAATGCCCTATAGATACGGAGAAATTACGGTCCAGTACCAGAATCAAGTCAGAGATTTGGGGATTGTTGTCGACAACCTTCTCAGCTTTTCTCCACACACGGATCATATCACGAAAAAAGCTCTTTCTTGTCTTTTTACCATTTTCCGCACCGTTCGCTGCAATGATCCTAAGCTTTTGGTGCGCCTTTATAAGACGTACGTACTTCCACACCTAGAATATGCTTCACCAGTCTGGAGTCCTATATCAAAGAAGCAAATTCTCAAACTCGAAAAAGTTCAGCAAATTTTCACTAGACTACTGTTCTATCGATGCTTTCCTAATCCTGGATACCCCCATGCGCTCCCCTCTTATCAATCCAGGCTCACCGCATTGAACATGAAAAGCCTAAAATACAGAAGGGTAGTCAACGATCTGGTTTTATGTTTCCGTATCCTTAAAATGGAGGTAAAGTTAAAAGCGAGCAAGTTTTGGATTTTCCGACCTACTGCGGGGCGTCGAGGCAGCTTCCACATACACTATGCGAAAATTAGACAGAAACACTACTCGCTTGTTTTTAACTCTTTCTTTCATAGAACAGCACGTTGGATTAGTTTGTTACCTGATGAGATTATGTCTAGCAATGACTCTTCAGCTTTCAAGAGAAAATTGGCCAAGATGAATGTGCTTCATGTTCTACAAATCTCCGATGTTTAGGATTTCAGACTCCAGCACGACACTCCTATCCGGACTTAGTGTAAAGCATCTACTTCGATTCTATGCTTTCGTTCAATGTTAGGATGCCTTATCCTCGCTTGCGGTGGTTGTCGGCTTCCTTTCCACTTCACTGGATTACTCACCTTACTTATTCCACCACAATGCTGTCAGTAACAGTTTTATATGATGTTTTGATTCGTTTACTAACTGAAAGACCTGCATTAGTTCCTAACTCCTGAGCCATCAAACATACGCACATCTTCTTTTTTTCATGCCATCTTTTTCAACACTTTCATTTGATCACCACTCTTACACAACGAGGTCCTTCGCTAAGGCTATCCCCAGTTGCGGTGATGCTTTTGCATAGGGGAAGTATCCAGCGGGTATCCAGCCGAGTTTACGCCGGGGGTTCGTACCAGATCAAAGAGTCGCCTCCGTGACCGCCCCTGAATGACTTGTCAGTTGCGTTCTCGGTGTAGGATGATCCCAATGGTCTTCAGCCTTCATTGCGCAGCATCTGTACCGTTCCTGGTTGAAAAGGGACCGGACATAGCAATGCTTGTTGAACTTGAGCTAATATCCAACGAAATTGCGCACCTTCTACACCTACAGAAGAATACTCACTGGATATTCCGAGAGTTCTGATATTAACTTCGCCTACTCCCATGAAAAATCATCCTGGAATCGCATACCCCAATTACCTAATGCAGAAGAAATTATTCTGCTCTATCTCGTTCGCTCAAGTCTTTTAGAAACTAATGCAGGTCCGCTACCTTTATCTTTACCGTTCATGTTTACTGTTGTGTTGTGACTAACTAATCGTTACTGGTCGGCTTAATTTTGTTCATTTTCTCCCTTTTCTTTGGTGCTTCCCTATTGTATATCATTTTTACACACTGTTCACCGTGATGGCACACCTTTATGGTGTATACAAATAAATAAATAAATAAATAAATTACAACCCCGGAGCTATCAAATTCAGGGCATGAAAAGTATTCAGTAATTTCTTGTGCAAACGAAAAGTGAAGTATAAAAAAGGAGTCTGGATCTGCTCACTCGGCAGAATATGTGTATTACTGATGCATCTTACTACACCTTTTCGACTACCTCATACTATTAGCTCCCGTCATTATTTCATCCAGATTATCCAGCATTCAACACTGACTTCTCTATAAGATAGTAGAACACTTCTGGCAAAGAGCGTCATGCCGGGGGTGGGGGTCGTACTGGAGTGGGCTGGGCTAAGTGGAGGGGTGGCTTGGCCAGTGAATGTAACGAGTTAGGTAATAGTGAAAGGTTATGATTGTTTTCAGACATTGTGACAAATGACGGTCTGTTCTTATTAACAATTAACAAGAAGGATCACGCCAGAGGACCATCAGCTCCATCTTTCCCCAGTTTGGTGGGGACCAATGGGTTTTGGAGTGAATACGACTGCTTATAACTGTTTATTGGGTACAGTTAATGTCCTCGTCAGTTCACACCACGAAGGGTTTCCTGACTTGGACTACAGTCACAGACGATGCTGATAATGTCCTCGTCAGTTCACACCTCGAAGGGTTCCCTGAGTCGGACTACAGCCACTGACGACAGTAGAGCAAGACGATCCTAGATCTGAGCATCCAGGGCCTTTTATGCAAAAGATGGGGGCGAAGTTGGCCTAGATGCTCATATCTGTACAACAGGTACATACTTCAAAACAATAACCGCCAGGGGTATCTATACAAGTGCTATCATGATTATGACCGGCGGAGCCAGTAGCCCCACACAAAAGGGAGATAGTCCGGTGACCGGCGGCCTCTCCCCTCCCCCGTGCTTCTCACGAAGCCCCACCCCTTTTCTATGCAATATAAAACTTTATTGATGTTATAATGATAAAATATATATAGTCAGATGGTTTTGTAACAAGAGACCGTACATCTCGGGTGGAAAGAATCAAGTTAAGGACGTGCGCAATCCTTAGACTTGACATGACCACTCATTCCAAGATCAACAAGTAAAATACACCAACTAAAAAAAATTTTGCACGACCAGGTCCAGCATCAATTACTGAAAATTTTAAACAAAAGTGGAGAGAAGGAAAGAAAATGGGAAGATATTGCTTATAGCTGAATATGGATGGCTAGGAACCGTTCCTTACGCAGAAAACGCGAAAAACCGCGGAAAACTTTGTAGTTCAAGCAACATGTTTCGCCTCACGGCACAATGCTTTCTTGCAGAAGAAAGCACGTTCCCTGTGTGGAGGTTCAAGAAGCGGGACAGATAGTGAATACAATGGTACGATTTTAACCGAGGTGTTCTCCTGTCGTTTAAAACTAATTTTGTTTTGCGCGAAAATGCGCATTCATAGTTTTACAACCTAAAAATTACCATTGCCGTTTTGACTCATAGAAGTAATCCACTCACAAGTGAGACCATAAGTGAGCTTGGCCTCAAGGAGGGAAAGAAAACCAAAACGAAATAAGAAGGTACGTCGCTAAAGTTGTGGAAATAAGGAAGTTTTTTTTTCTACATCGAAACATCCTTGAAGGCAGCACCCACGGAAATTTTCGACCTCAAGATTTCGGTATGATTCGGGGTAATCGGGTGTGCATGACAATGTCACAAAGCTGAAAACAGTTGAAACCGTCGAAATCCCTGCTTTCCGGAGCTCCTCAGTTCATCGCTTTCGAGCAGATTCGGCCGAGTTGCGCGATCTGTTTGATGCGGACCGGCCCAAAAAAGTCGATACCGCTGCCTTTTTAGTCAGCTGCTTTGTGGGCGAAAGAGGTTTTTGGCCCAATTTTGCAGCGGTCATGAAACTGATGGAAGAAAATAAATTTTGAAAAGGATGGACTGACCAATCAAGGCATCGCAGAGACACAACCGAGCTCTAAAACGATTCCGGAGCGATGCAGAAATTCGAGAATGAAATAGTGGCGGAATTCGGCCAAACAAGTAACTAAAGAAGGAGGTGCATAGCAAAATAACAGGTAGAAAATTTTGTTGTGTCATATAATACAAGAAAGACAAGCTGCGGACTAACATATAATCTTTTAATGACATGAAAAGAAATGGCTGCCCACCAAATCAGCTGGCAGCGACGCTCCCCTGCCGCCGTAACTCGATCGAACGACCCCACGCTGATCCTGCTGATCCAGGATCTCGGACATTTGACTATTTATAACATAGAAACGATTGAGTTTCCCACGCTACTTTCTTCGTCAAATTACTGGGACTATTGCAAATGTTCAAAAACGGCCAAAAAATCAGACATGAAAATTTCCGTGGGCGCTCCCTTTATACATATGAAGGGCGTAATGCGTTTTTATGTTACTTTTATGTACACTCACTGGTGGAGAGGTCGAAATATGCATGTCAACTCGGAGGGCGCACTTGCTGCTTGGAAAAGGAAGTATGGCTGCCCTTCATATGTATAAAGGGAGCGCCCACGGAAATTTTCATGTCTGATTTTTTGGCCGTTTTTGAACATTTGCAATAGTCCCAGTAATTTGACGAAGAAAGTAGCGTGGGAAACTCAATCGTTTCTATGTTATAAATAGTCAAATGTCCGAGATCCTGGATCAGCAGGATCAGCGTGGGGTCGTTCGATCGAGTTACGGCGGCAGGGGAGCGTCGCTGCCAGCTGATTTGGTGGGCAGCCATTTCTTTTCATGTCATTAAAAGATTATATGTTAGTCCGCAGCTTGTCTTTCTTGTATTATATGACACAACAAAATTTTCTACCTGTTATTTTGCTATGCACCTCCTTCTTTAGTTACTTGTTTGGCCGAATTCCGCCACTATTTCATTCTCGAATTTCTGCATCGCTCCGGAATCGTTTTAGAGCTCGGGTTGTGTCTCTGCGATGCCTTGATTGGTCAGTCCATCCTTTTCAAAATTTATTTTCTTCCATCAGTTTCATGACCGCTGCAAAATTGGGCCAAAAACCTCTTTCGCCCGCAAAACAGCTGACAAGAAAGGCAGCGGTATTGAATTTTTTGGATCGGTCCACACCGAGCAGATCGCACAACTCGGCCGAATCTGCTCGAAATCGA